>PVLC010010931.1:9148-48824 GCA_004027655.1 Graphiurus murinus
AAAAAAAAAAAAAAAAAAAATTTTTCTTCATTTTATGGTATTGGGGATTGAACCCGGGAGTGTTCGCGCCCAAGTTACACCCCCAGCCTTATTTTTATTATTTATTTTAAAACAGGGTCTCACTAGCCGGGCGTGGTGGCGCACGCTTGTAATCCCAGCATTTGGGAGGCTGAGACCGGAGGATCCAGGTTCACGGTCAGCCTCAGCTACCTAGTGAGGCACTCCGCAACTTAGTGAGACTCGGTTTCAAAATAAAGAATAAAAAATAGGGCTGAGGGTATATCTCGGAGGTAGAATGCCCCTGAGTTCAATTCCCAGTACCGCAAAAAAAAAAAAAAAAAAAAAAAATAGGGTCTCACTATGTTGCATTAGGCCTCGCTAAGTAGCTGAGGCTGGCAGTGAACCTGCGATCCTGTCTCAGCCTCCAAAGTACTGGGATTACAGGTGTGTGCCACCACATCTGACAATCTTTTTTTTTTGTTCTGAAACAGGGTCTCGCTAGGTTGCTGAGTCTCACTAAATTGTTGAGGCTGGTCTTGAACCTATGACCCTCCTGTCTCAGCTTCCCAAGTACTCAGGTTACAGGTGTGTGCCACCACACACAACTGGGAAAAGTTGTAAACATGTGCGTCTTTAGGAGACACTCCAGACTCAAACTCTAGCGCTTGGTTAAGCGATCTGCCTGCCCCCGTCACCAGCCAGGAAGTGGTGGGGTTGGGAGCTGAGTCCATGGCCGAAGGTTTCTCATGACAGACCTGTCCACCTGTCTGTCCCGCCGTGTGCAGGTGGAGCTGGCCCCTGGGCAGTTCGGCAGCTTGATGGAGAAGCTCTGCAGGGAGGGGCTGGCGGCCCCCAGCTCCCTGGCCTACGCCAAGCTCCTGCTGACGGTGATGACCAAGTACCAGGCCAGCGTGAGTGTGGCTAGAGTGGGAGGCTGGTCCTGGCCTTTGTGAGGGTGTACAGATTCTCGGGGGTTCAATCTCCAATGCAAAAAAAAAAAAAAAAAGCTAGGGGTTCAGCTCAGAGGCAGAATGTCCCTGTGTGCAATCCCGCAATTTAGTGAGACCCTGTTTCAAAATGAAGAATAAAAAAATGGGGCTAGGGGTATAGCTCGGAGGTAGATGCCCCTGAGTTCAATCCTCAGTACTGCAAAAACAAAAACCCACAGAAAACAGCAGAAAGTACAGTTCAATAGGAAGGCGGCAGCCACAGTGGGTCTGGGCCGCTGTAGTGCGCCCCCTAGTGCCCGAGCCTGTTCCTGAAGCCTTGAAGCCGGCTTTGCTTCCAGACCCTCCTGGGCTGGCGCTTGGTAGACCCTTGTGGATGAAAAGGTGTGGTCGCTCAGCACCCCCTCCGGGGCCTCCCGATCCCGATCCTCGTGGCCCGGTGCCTTTCTCCTCCCTGAATAGAGCCCGGCCTGCCGGTGCAGTGCCGCAGGCCTGACCCACCCTGCCTTCCCCAGATCACCGAGGCCCAGAGGCTGGACCTGGCTGTGGCCCTGCAGCCCAACTCCACGTTCCTGAAGAAGCCGCTGCAGGCCGCCCTGAGGCATCTGGGCCGCTGACCTCACTGTCACCGAAGGCGCCACCTCTAGGAGCTCCGCCACCAGCCTCCTGCCACCTTGCCCCGACCCCTTGCACTGCTCCAGGCCGCACAGAGGCCCCCTCAGGCAGCAGGAGCTCCTGGGCGGGGGCTGGGTGACCTGCTCGCCACGGTGCCAGGCTGCGGGGACGGAAGCTTTCTGATGGGCCTCGGGAGGGCCAGGGATGACGGGTTCACAGACTCAAGGTGCTCCAGGAGCCCTGCACGCCCGTGTGCTAGTCTCCTCTGCTCAGATGATGTGTGTTACCACCTCTGTGATTTTGTTTCTGACTTGAGTGATTTATCAATAGTATTTAATAAAAAACAGGAGGTTCAGCCGGACACGGTGGCGCATGCCTGTGATCCCAGTACTTGGGAGGCTTGAGACACCAGGTGGAGTAGGAAGACACCTACTCCAGAAGCCAGCTCATGAGGAAGGCGGGTGAGGAACAGGCATGGCGCTGCACACTCCTGATCCCAGAACTTGGGAGGCTGAGAGGAGGATCACAGGTTCGAGACCAGCCTCAGCAACCTTTCGAGACTCTCAGCAACCTAGCAAGACCCTATTTCTTTCTTTTTTCTTCCTTTTTGTGGTACTGGAGATAAAATTTAGGGGTATTCTACTTCTGAGCTACAATACCCCCAAACCTTTTTTTAATTTTTATTTTTTGTGGTACTGGGAATGAAATCTAGGGGCCTTCTACTTCTGGGCTACACTCCAAGACCTATTTTATATTTTATTTGGAAACAGGGTCTCACTAACTTTCTGAGAGCCTTAGTAAGTTGCTGAGGCTGGCTTAGAACCTGTGATTCTCTTGTCTCAGCCTCCCAAGTACTGGGATTACAAACATGCCCAGCTCCAGCCCTTTTTTTTGTTTTGTTTTGTTTTTCTTTTTGTGGTGCTGGGGATTGAACCCAGGGACATTCTACCTCTGAGCTGCACCCCCAGTCCTATTTTTTATTCCTTATTTTGAAATGGTCTCACTAAGTTGCAGAGGGCCTCACTAAGTAGCTGAGGCTGGCCACAAACCCGGATCCTCCGGTCTCAGCCTCCCAAATGCTGGGATTACAAGCGTGCGCCACCACGCCCTGCTTCCAGCCTTTAAAAAAAAAAAATCTCATTTTTAAAAATTTTGAAACAGGGTCTTGCTAGATTGCTAAGAGTCTTGTTACGTTGCTGAGACTGTTCTCAAACCTCACCCGGCTCAAAGCCACCACACCTGGCTTCGAGACCCTGTTTCAAAACCAAAAAACCCCCCCAAAACTGGGGGTGTAGCTTAGTGGTAGAATGCTCCTGAATTCAATCTCCAGTACAAAGAAAGAAAGAAAGAAAGAAAGAAAAGAAAGAAAGAAAGAAAGAAAGAAAGAAAGAAAGAGGGGCCCAATGTGGCGACCTACGCCCATAATCCTGTCTGAAATTCCAGCTACCTGGGAGGCTGAGGCAGGAAGACTGAAAGTTCGAAGTCAGTCAGGGCAACTTAGCAAGACCTTGTCTCAAAATAAAAAATAAAAAGGGCAGAGGACAGCTGGGTGTGGGCACACTTGTCATCCCACTACTTCGGAGGCTGAGACCGGAGGATCGCAGGTTCGGGGTCAGCCTCAGCAACTTAGCAAGACCCTGCCTAAAAATAAAAATAGGGCTGAGGGTGTAGCTCAGAGGTAGAATGCCCCTGGGTTCAATCCCCAGTACCACACAAAGCGGGGGCGCTCCTGTCCAAGTCTGCATCGCCCGGAGGCTAGCTTGGCAGGGTTTCTACAGGAGAGGGGTGCTACGGCCGGGCGTGGTGGTGCACGCTTGTAATCCCAGCATTCGGGAGGCTGAGACCGGAGGATCCGGGTTCGCGGTCAGCCTCAGCTACCTAGTGAAGCATTCCGCAACTTAGTGAGACCTGGTTTCAAAATAAAGAGTAAAAAATAGGGCTGGGGGTGTAGCTCGGAGGTAGAACGCCTCTGAGTTCAATCCCCAGTACCACAAAAAAAAAAAAAAAAAAGGAGAGGGGTGCTCACAGGTTGGGGGTGCCTGCGGCCCGATGCACATCCGATCCTAGTACCTAGCCAGGAGATGCTTCCAGCCCTGTAAGTCATTCCTGAACCCAGAGGCCAGAGGGCAGCTGCCCAGGCTGCAGATCGCAAACACGGGACGGAGACACCCTAGTCCACCTGACTGCTGTGGGAGACGGGCCACGCCCCATCTGGGCTCAGTGCCGGCTGCAGACCCGGCCCTTAGGTAGCGCTGCAGCCGGCCGTGGTGGCGAACGCATGTCACCCCAGTGCTCGGGAGGCTGGGCCAGGAGGATCGCAGGTTCCGGGTCAGCCTCAGCAACTTAGCAAAATTTAAAAATAAAATAGGGCTGGGGGTGTAGCTCAGAGGTAGAATAGTTAAAAAATTAAAATATAAAAAATTAAATAGGGCCCCTGGGTGTTCAATCCCCAGTACTACCAAAAAAAAAAAAAAAAAGGAAGCGGGCAGCCGCTGGGCGAGTGGGGACACTCAGGGCAGGACTGTCACACCCGGGCGGGTCCTGGCGCGCCGCAGAGCGCCCTCTGGCGGCAGAACGCGGCGGCGCTCTTCCGGGCGGAGCGAGAACCACAGCACTTCTCGCGAGAGCAGAGCCCCTATTAGAGCGCATGCGCAAACTGCGCTCTCTCTTCCATTACTGCGACGCGAGGAACCATGAGGTACGTGTTTCTCGGGCTGCCATCCACGTCCATCCGCGCGTCCTGGTGCCCCGCCGTGGGCTCTCGCGCTGACCTGGCCATGTATTCCTTGCCGCGGCTCGGCCCGCGGGTGTCCTCGCGCCGTGTTCCCCCCGGATGGCGCCGGGGCGGGCCGGGGCTGAGCGCGCTCGCTTCTCTTCCGCAGCAGCAAAGTCTCTCGCGACACCCTGTACGAGGCGGTGCGGGAGGTCCTGCACGGGAACCAGCGCAAGCGCCGCAAGTAAGCGGGGTGCCCCGGGGGCACGGGCCGGGCCGCAGGGGTGCGGGGCGCCGGCTCACGCTGCTCTCGCCCCAAGGTTCCTGGAGACCGTGGAGCTGCAGATCAGCCTCAAGAACTATGACCCCCAGAAGGACAAGCGCTTCTCGGGCACCGTCAGGTTGGCACCGTAACGACCCCACCCAGCCCTCCGTGCCCGCGCCGCCCGAGCGCCCCCTTGCTCCCCGGCCGGGCGGCCCGCGCGCACTGACCGGCCCGGGTAGTCCAGCCCCCTCCGCGCAGGCGGCTGGACGGACCCCCACCCTGGGTCTTAAAACAAGAGGGGAGGCGTGGGGAGGCTTCGGCCGAGCCCGCCGGCTAGCCTGAGAAGCCAGGCTAGCTGCTGGTGAACGGACGCTCTGGGTAAGGCTCGTGTGCTGCGGTCCCAGAACCCTTCACCCGCCCTGGACCCGCGGCTGGGCGTGACCGTCCCGTCCCCCCCAAAACGCAGGCTTAAGTCCACTCCCCGCCCCAAGTTCTCCGTGTGCGTCCTGGGGGACCAGCAGCACTGCGACGAAGCCAAGGCCGTGGACATCCCGCACATGGACATCGAGGCGCTCAAGAAGCTCAACAAGAACAAGAAGCTGGTCAAGAAACTGGGTGGGTGAGGGGCGCGGGTTGCCTGGGCTCGGATTTCTTAATTCCAAGGGGCCAGAATTAATTAGCCTGGGTGTAAGGAGAGGCTGGGCGTTCCTGCTGAATCGGTGAGGTTTTTTCCAATCATCTCATTAGCTGTAATGAGAAAACGTAGTTGGTCTGGTGATTGCCCAGGTGCTGTGGACTACAACTCTGTACTTCTGAGGCCTGTGGTACAGGTGGGACACCGTCGTCCTGAGTGGGCTTAGACCCAAGGCCCACAACCAGAAAGTGAGGCAGAATTGAAGGCCCGGCCAAAGCGAGTGTTGCACTCGCTTTACTGCCATGGATTGTGGGTGGTTCTGGTCGTCTGAGTCCGGGTTTCAGAACCAGTACAAGTCTAGCAGATGGAGCTCGGAACAATGGGCATGTGTGGAAGGCTCAAAAGACTTGCCAGCTACTAGGGTGACCTCAAGTTTGAGGCCAGTCTGGAAAAAAAACAAGGGCCCTGTTGAAAATAGGGCTGGGGTGGTGGCTCGGGGGATGCCCTCGGGTTCAGTCCCAGCATCGGGGGAGGTCCCTGGGGCTGACAGGGAGCTGCCTAGAGGCCGTTTCTGTGCCTTTTCGGCCTAGCAGCCATGCAGAGGATCTGCCTTGTCAGGGTGCTAACTAACCTCCAGGGCCACCTCCTTCCAGCCAAGAAGTATGATGCCTTTCTGGCCTCAGAGTCTCTGATCAAGCAGATTCCGCGCATCCTGGGCCCCGGCCTGAACAAGGCTGGCAAGTTTCCTTCCCTGCTGACACACAATGAGAACATGGTGGCCAAAGTCGACGAGGTGAAGTCCACCATCAAGTTCCAGATGAAGAAGGTGAGGTGGCGGGGCTCAGACTGTCCGGGATGTGTGGTAGAAGAGCCCTGCTGCTCGGCCTGGCTCCCGGCCTTGCTCTCTGGTCCCTGGGCCAGGCGGGGTGAGCTGTCTGCCCTCCGCCTCCACCAACCTGCCCCCCCCCCCAGGTGCTGTGTCTGGCCGTAGCTGTTGGCCACGTGAAGATGACCGACGACGAGCTGGTGTACAACATCCACCTGGCTGTCAACTTCCTGGTGTCCCTGCTCAAGAAGAACTGGCAGAACGTCCGGGCTTTGTACATCAAGAGCACCATGGGCAAGCCCCAGCGCTTGTATTAGGGCGGATTTTAATAAATCCTAGTGCTACCGTTGCCCTGTGTCTGATTGGGAGTGGGGGTGTGCTGTGAGCCGACTGCCAACGTGTGTGGTCTTGCCCTGGTGACAGCTGGGTTCCGCACTCAGGATGTGCTGCTCCTGCTGCCTAATTGAGGGGTGAGTGGTGGGGCCCCCACCGGGGGCATTGCTCCTTAGTCCTTGATAGTTTAATTTTTGCAGTGCTGGGGATAGAACCCAAGGACATTCTACCTCTGTGCTGCATCCCAGCCCCTTTTTTCTTATATTCTGAAACATGGTCTCACTAAGTTGCAGAGGACCTCACTAGCTGAGGCTAGCCACAAACCTGCAATCCTCGTGTCTCAGCCTCCCAAGGCCTGGGATTACGAGAGTGTGCCACCATGCCCAGCTCCTTGAGTTTAAACCTATGCCCTGACTTAATGTGAGTTTATGGGCTCAATTTTAACAATCCCAAATTGAGAGCAGACTTGCTAATTGATTGCCAGGCTCCCTGGAACCCCTGTACAAGAACCAACTGGGTGAAGTTGGGCAGGCAGGCCCCGACACCTGAGGCGTTCCTGCAGCCAGAAGCTCCTCTAGCTTGCTTTAGTGGAATGGTGTCTTAAGGTGTGTAAAGAGCTGTGCTGCTTTGACGTTTATTTGCCTTCAACCTGCTACAGTTCATCTTTTTCCTTGGTGGTAATGAAAATTGAACCCAGGGAATTCTACGTCTCAGCTACACATACCCCAGTCATTTGAGCTAAGTAGCAGAGGGCCATTCTGGCTGAGGCTGGCCGCAAACCTGTGGCCCTCCTGTCTCCCAAGTACTGGAATTACAAGCGCGCACCACCGCTCCCAGCACATCCTGCTGCTGTGGGTTGCTTCGGCCAGTCTCCAACCCCTGTGTTCAGGTGATCCTGCTTCAGCTGGCCTTGATAGCGGGGACTGGAGGCATCCACCATGGAGCCTGGCCTGTGTGTCACCGGGGGTTGAGCCCAGGGGCATTCTACCTCAGAGCTGCACCCTCAGCCCTTTTTAGAAATTTGGAACTGTGTGGCTAAATCACTGAATGCTGCCCTTGAACCTGCGATTTCCTGTCTCAGCCTCTCCACTACTGGGATTCTGGGGTTGTGCCTGGTGGGAATCCTGTTTTAATCACCCCTGTTCTGGAGTCTTGCTCAGGTAAACGCCTGGGACTCCCAGTGACTGGCCAGCCAGCCCATCCATATTTCATTCAGGGTGCAGAGGCGGGGCTAGCCTCAGGAAAACGTCCACTGAGGGTCTTGAGATAGCCCACCCCATCTCTGCTGCGTGAGCAGGGCCTCCCAGGCGACCCATCAGTTCTGAGGCCTCTGAGGGCTGGTGTGACGGGAGGCCACGGAACCTCGCCTTGTGCGAGGCGGGGGCATGGTGGGAGGTGACAGTTGGTGGTGCCCTCTGTCACACCTCCTCTGAGTGTGGGTAGGCGGCTGAGTGACAGCAGGCCCCAGCAGGAGCGCCCACCTGAAGCTGCCCAACTCAGAGGTCTCCACACGCTGGCCACGACTGACCCACAAACAAAAAACTTTAATTGTCTTCTTTTCGAGCAGGAGGAGCCAGGCTTTGAGGCCCTTACCCCAGCCCGGAGCCGCATTTATGATACAACCCATCACAGCTGGATTTAAAAAAATACACAAAAATATATATAATATATATTATACACATTATAAAACCTAGGTGGGTTTGGAGGTGGCCTGAGCGATATACAAACTGTGAGGGCCTTCGGGAAGCTCGGGCAGGTGGGGGCACAGTACTTCATATGAAACTCATAAATACCCCGAGGTGGACAGGCCGGGACAGGCGCGAGGGGCAGGAGGCCAGGGGCTAGCCTTCAGCCTCAGAGCGGGAGCAGGTGGGACGGGCAGAAACCGAGGGTTCAAACCCACGGCTTCCTTCCCACTCTGGTCTCCCAGAGCCTGGGACTCCCCTCCCCTCCCCTGGCCATTTCTGAGCAGGAGAGGAAGTGGAGACCCTGGCGCCCCCTGCTGGCCGGCGGGCCCAAGGGTGCCTAGGAGCTGCGTGCCCCTCCTCTGCCTGGTGCCTGGGGTGAGGGGAGCTGGGAGGAGGGGCTCTGTCCAGCCCCGAGCCAGCGGCCCCCAGGTGGCTCCACGCACACCCGCTGCTGTGGGGAGGTGGGTGACCCCGGCCCAGCTCTGCCCGCCCCTCTGCGCTGCAGGGTGTGAGAACATGGCTCCGGCCATGCAGCAGGCGCATGCCAGGAAACGCGCTCCTCCTCTCCACCCAGCCTCTGCGGGCGGCCTCCCTCAGTCTCCTACCCCCACTCTCCCCCCGGGGGGGGGTGGGGGTGGGGGTAGAGCCCAAGGGTGTCTTCCACCCCCACCTGAGGCGACCGAGGCGGGCAGGGCGGGGCGGGGGTCAGTGTCCCGCCACGGAGCCCTCCTCTTCCACAATGAAAGCGTGTGTGCTGGGGGTGGGGGGCGGCGAGGCCTGGCGGCGGCTGAGTCCCCAACCCGGACTCCCAGGTGCCAGGTAGTGGTGTGGAAAAGATGCTCATCCTGCAATCCTTGAGGGAGGGCGCAGCGGACGCCCTAGTCCTTGACAAGCTTGTAGACGTGGTGCTGGGCCCCGTGCTCGCTGGTGGAGACTTCGAAGACGAAAGCAATGACGAGCAGGGTCTCCTGGGAGTCCCGGTTGGTGACCACCTGGGGACGGGTAGGAAGGCTCAGGGGGCGGCCCCTTCCCCACCCCCCGCCCGTGAGCCCGCCGCCCGCCCGCGCACCTGCAGGATGGTGAAGTTCTCCAGCACGCTGTTCATCATGTACTTCTCGGGCAGGTGCTTGAGCTTGTGGATGAAGTTGATCATGTACTCGCACATGGGGGAGCGGTGGATGCGGTACACGAAGCGCCCGTTCTCCAGCCTCGCGTACTCCGTCTGGGAGGACACGGGCCGCAGCGTCACGGCTGCCACCAGCCCACGAGCTCCCGCAGCCCCGCCCTGCCCACCGGCCTCCGGCCCCACTCACCTCCACCTTCTCCACCACCTGCTTGCCAAAGGAGCACACCTTGGTGGAGACGCTGATGGTCATGCTGTCGGCCGAGCTGTACTGGGCGCTGACCCCGTAGAAGGTGCCTGGACCCTCCTGGACAGTGCTGTTGAGGTCGGCCTGGGTGGAGGGCAGCGGGTGGGTGCCTTAGGTGCTGGCCACGGTGCAGGAGGCTCCCCACCCAGGCGGCCGGGCCCAGGGCAGCTCACCCAGAACTTGACGAGGAAGAAGGCGTTGGGGGGCCCCTTCTCGTAGAGCTCCTTCAGACCGCCCTTCTTCTCGGGAAACTTGTCATAGATCTGGCGCACGTCCACCGCCTCCAGGGGCGGGTCTGAGAAGGCGGGGTTCGTCTGGCCGATGTGCACAAACAGGTGTTTGCTGTACTGTGGGGAGGGCCAGGTGGGGTCAGGGGCGCGCTGTGCCGCAGGCCAGGCTCCGGGCCTGGCGGGTCCCGAGTGGTGCCCCCCCCCCGCTCTCCACAGCTGTGCAAAGCACTGCCCCCCAAAATGCACGTTACCGTGTCGGGGTCTCGCTGCACCTCCATGAAGGCAGAGTACTCAAGGAGCCGCAGCCAGGAGGAGGCGATGGTGCGGTCCTGCCATGCGGGCACGGAGGCAGCGGCGGGGGGGAGCGGGGCCAGGGGCTCGTAACCTGCAGGGAGGGGGCTCACTATGGAGCTGCTCAGGGCGGCTGCACAAACCAGAACTCGGTGCCACCACTAAGTAGGAATAAGGTCTGACTCCCCTTCTAGGTATGTTTGTACAGCACACTGCGTGTGCAACCGCAGGGTGGGGGTCCTAGGAATAGGCGAGGGCATTTATTTCCCTGTGCCGCTGTTAACCCACGTCTAGACGGAAAACAGAGAAGCACGGAGGGAGAGCAATCTCCCAGCCTCCTGCCACCTACAGAGATGCAGATTTTGGTGTATTTCCTTGCAGGAAGTTTCCTGTCCACAGAGATACATGTACATGTAAGACTCTGGGGGTGTACACCGACAGCTACATAGACTGTTCTGCCAGAGTTCTGGAAGTAACATTGTATAAGTCCCAATCTCCTCGGGCCCCATCCAGTCCAGTAACATTGTATAAGTCCCAATTTCCTAGAGCTGCCATCCATTCCAGCTAGGGCGGGCGCTCGCGCGCGCTCTCTCTCTCGCTCTCGCTCTCGCTCGCTCTCTCTCTCTCTCTCTCTCTCTCTCTCTCTCTCTCACACACACACACACACACACACACACACACACACACGCGCGCGGCACTTACTGCTGAGCGCCGGCGGCAGGGGCGGCTGGATGGGGAAGGCTGGCTGTGCGAAGGGCTTGATGCTGCGGGTGGAGAAGAGCCGGTTAGAGGTCCTGGGCCTCCTCCACGGCCTCCACGGCCTCCATGGCCCGGCCCTGGCCTGGGGCCCGCAGGAAGCACCTTCTCTAACTTGATGAAATCCCGCCGCACCCCACAACCCGGGCGCCTCGGAGCTGCCCGCTGAAGCCGCGGGCGTGACTCAGTCCCTGGCCGTGTCCACTGACGCACTGGGACATTAACGGAGCCCAGAGGACCGGGGCCAGGCAGCGGGCGGGCGGGCTGAACAAACCAATCCTCGAATGGCAGGGGCACGTCACCACTGCTCTCCAGCATGATAGCTGTGGCTTTTAGACCAATACTGGGGACTGAGCCCAGGGGCGCTCTACCACGGAGCTCGCTAAGTTGCTGAGGCTGGCCTCCAACCTGCAATTCTCCCACTTCAGCCTCCCAAGTCACTGGGATTACAGGTGTGCACCACCGCCCTCTAGTGTTGAATTCTAACCCTTTGGTGGCTGCAGCCCTGCTTGGGGGTGGGGAGCCCATGGCTGGCAGGGGGGACAGGGCGTGGGGGACCCGCAGTACTCACTCCTGAGAGGGTCCGGGCTGTTGTCCCAGGAGAGGGGGGCCGCTCCAGAACTGCAGGTGGGACAAAGCAGGGGGGCGCTCAGCACCCGCCAATCCCCCAAGGCACACCCCGCCCAGCCCAGCTCCCTGGCCCTGTACCCTGGAGGAGGAGGAGGAGGAGAAGACGGCCGGGGGCAGAGGGGAGGGCGGGCTGAACTTGCTCTGCAAGACACTGGCGGACACGATCTGCGCGGAGGACATGGACGCCATGCTCTGCAGGGCTTTGTCCTTGGAGACCTGGTCCTGGGGGGGGAGGGCGGGTGAGACGGGGCTCTGGTCCAGGCCTGGATCCCAGCCCCCCCTCGGTCGTGGTCGTGGGGCGTCTTCGATCTGCGCCCGATCTCCTGAGTGTGCGTGGCCTCCCCGACCACGGGCCACAGTAAGAAGTGGGACTGTCTTACCCCACCACCCAGTACCGCCTCGCTCAGGGTGCCTGGGGGACTGGCTCCCAACACTCAGCCTATATACAGTGCCGTAGGATCTGCGCAGAGCCTACAGCCTCTTGCATGAACCATCTCCACATCACTGACAATACCTCCTGCAACATGGATGCTGTTTAAATAAACAGCTCTGTGTGTGTGTGTGTGTGTGTGTGTGTGTGTGTGTGTGTGTGAGAGAGAGAGAGAGGGGGGGGGGAGGTGTCTTAGTATTTTTTTGTTTTGTTTTTTTGGTGCTGGAAATTGAAGGAAGAGGGGCAGTTCTACCTCTGAGCTACATCCCCAGCCTTATTTTATTTGAAACAGGGTCTCACTAAATTGATGAGGCTGGACTCAAACCTGTGATGCTCCTGTCTCAGCCTTTCAAGTACTGGGATTACAGGCATGTGTCACCATGCTGGGCTCCTTCAGCCCTACTTTTTTTTTTTTTTTTTTTGGCGGTACTAGGGATTGAACCCAGGGGCATTCTACCTCCAAGCTACACCTCCAGTCCTATTTTTTTTTCTTTTTATTTTCTATTTATTTATTTATTTGCGGTACTAGGGATGGAACCCAGGGGCATTCTACCTTTGAGCTATACCCCCAACCCCTTTTTTTTTTTTTTTTTGCGGTACTGGGAATGGAACTCAGGGGCATTCTACCCCTTCAAGCTACACCCCCAGCCCTATTTTTTATTCTTTACTTTGAAACCAGGTCTCACTAAGTTGCGGAGTACCTCACTAGGTAGCTGAGGCTGGCCGTGAACCCGGATCCTCTGGTCTCAGTCTCCCAAATGCTGGGATTACAAGCGTGCGCCACCACGCCCGGCTCCTTTTTTTTTTTTTTTTTTTTATTCTTTATTTTGAAACAGGGTCTCACTAAGTTGTGGAGTGCCTCACTAAGTAGCTGAGGCTGGCTGTGATTCTGAATCCTCTGGTCTCAGCCTCCCAAGTACTGGGATTACAAGCGTGCGCCACCATGCCCGGCTTATTCTTTATTTTGAAATGGGGTCTCACTAAGTTGTGGAGTGCCTCACTAAGCAGCTGAGGCTGGCTGCGAACCCGGATCCTCTGGTCTCAGCTTCCCAAGTACTGGGATTACAAGCATGCACGACCATATCCAGCTCCTATTTTATTTTTTAATTGACAACAGGTTCTCACTAGGTTGCTGAGAGCCTAAGTTGCTGAGGCTAGCCTTGAACCTGTCATCCTCCTGTCTCAGCCTCCTGAGTACTGAGATTACAGGCATGTACCCCCACACCTGGCTCATAATTTGAAAACTCCCTCCTAAGCGCTCTCGGGACCCTCCCCCAGGGAGGGCCTTGCTACTTACCAGGTTCATGGCCTGTGGGGGAGAGAGGGAAGATGGATTTTAGAAGTGAGGCTCCTGGTGAGGGGCTTGGCTTTTCCCCGCCCCTCCCAGCCCGCCTGCCATTACTCCAGAGGAGCCAGGAGGCTCAGGGGCAGCGGTCTCTCCAGGATGGGGTGCTCGGGGAGAGGGGGACAAGGGAGAGACAGCCTGGGCCCCCTGGGTCCGCTGGAACTGTGCCCTGGTCATGGGGGCTGGGGGGCGGGAGAAACTGCCCGCCAACATGGGACCCCGATAGGGGCCCAGTTCCTGAACCCCAGACGCCGAGATCCGCAGGGTAGCTAGGACCACGAGGCCCCGCCACCGCCCCTGCGCCTCCTCCCCGCCCGACTCCAGGTGCCTTGCGGGCAGCAAGCAGCAGGTAGAAGGAGAAAAGAGGAAAGAGGAGAGGCGGCGAGTGGCCCCCAAGCAGCTCCCTGCTGACACTCGGGTTTCTGAAACCCCCCCAGCTTCCAGCCGCCTCCTCGCCTAGCTCGGGCCCAGGAGGGCCAGGCCAGCGGGCAGGGAGCCCCATACCTTCAGCTTGGACTGAATGTCCCGAGATTTCCGCCTGGCTAGAACCTGCAAGTGGCTAGAGACCTGTAGGGAGAAAGAGAGAGAGAGAGAAAGAAAGAGAAAAAGGAGAGAAAGAACAGAGAGGCGAGAACACAGTTTGAGCCAGCTAAGAGGCGCAGCGTGTCGACAGCAGCGGGCCCGGGCGGCGGCCCAACGTACCTTGATGCCAACCTGGTACTCCCGCACCTTCTTCCGAGCTAGCACCTGTATGTGGCTGGACACCTAGGGGCCCGCGCCCCGCCGGAGAGGAAAACACAGTGAGGAGGCGCAGCCGCCAGGGGTCGCGGGCAAGGGGCGCCCCAGCCCTCGTGTGCAGGGGACCGAACCCCCAGGGAAGAACGAGGGCGTCCCCGTGGGCAGGCCCCTCTGTCCTGCGGTTCTGCTCCCTTCCCGGCCTTGGATCGACAGAGAGCCCGCCGAGGCTTCCTGGGCCACCAGGTACAGCCGAGTAGGATGCGACTGCACAAGAGTACCTGGCCCAGGTACTGGTGACAGCTGAAACGCTGCCCACGCCGGCCCTGGCACAGAGCTGCGCCCACCCAGAGGAAGGATGATGTCTCCCGGTGTCCTCCGAGGAGAACGCCAGAGACCAGCCATGGTCACGCTGGCCCTTAGATTATACCAAGATCCCCCGAACCACTGCCGAAGTCCAACCCATCCTGCCGGCTCCACCTGCCTGGTTCCCATGGCCTCCTCCCACAATGCACCAGCACACCTGCCTCTTCCTTAGACTAATGCATGCTAGTACGTTTAAGTACATAGTTGGCGCTCTGCACTTAAGTACGCAGTTGGCGCTCTGCACTGCATTTCTTTTCCAGCAACCTCCTCCCTGCAGTCTCTGCGGACAGGCCTGCACAGGTTTTTTGTGTGTGCGGTGCTGGGGATGGAACCCAGGGACATTCTACCTCTGAGCTACAACCCCAGCCCTATTTTATTTTTATTTGGAAACAGGGTCTCGCTAAGTTACCAAGAGCCTAAGTTGCTAAGGCCGGCCTTGAACCTGCGATCCTCCTGTCTCAGCCTCCCAAGTACTGGGGTTACAGGCGTGCGCCCCCACATCCAGCTCTAACCTGAGCAGCCTTGCTGTGTGCCCTGGGCTTGTGTGCCTGGCTCCCATGGCACACCCCGATAAGGTCAAGGAACTGACCCCGAGCCCATTTTCCCCAGAACACACGTGTGCTGCACCCCAAGGCTGTGCCACTCTCTACCAGCAATGGCCGCTGGCTTCCTCTGCCAGTTGTTTCAGCCCCACAAAGAAACAGCGAAACAGCTTCTTTTTCTTTTGTGGTACTAGGGATCGAACCCAGGGGCATCTACCTCCGAGCTACACCCCCAGCCCTATTTTTTATTCTTTTTTTTTTTTTTTTTTTGGCAGTACTGGGGATTGAACTCAGGGGCATTCTACCTTCGAGCTACAGCCCCAGCCCTATTTTTTACTCTTTATTTCGAAACCGGGTCTCACTAAGTTGCGGAGTGCCTCACTAGGTAGCTGAGGCTGGCCGTGAACCCGGATCCTCTGGTCTCAGCCTCCCGAATGCTGGGACTACAAGCGTGCGCCACCACGCCCGGCCTATTTTTTATTCTTTATTTTGAAACCAAGTCTCACTAAGTTGCAAAGTGCTTCACTAAGTAGCTGAGGCTGGCTGTGAACCCGGATCCTCCGGTCTCAGCCTCCCGAATGCTGGGATTACAAGCGTGTGCCACCATGCCCGGCTCAGCTGCAAGCTCTTACGTAGCACTTACTTTTTTTTTTTTTTCCCCTCCCTGTGGTACTAGAGACTGAATACTGGAATATTCTACCTCTACCTCTGAGCTATACCACCAACCTCTTTTATTTTTTGTTTTGAAACAGAGTCTTGCTAACTCGCTGAGGCTGGCCTCGACCCTGGGATCATCCTGTCTCAGACGCCCAAGTACTGGAATTACAGGCGTCCACCACCTTGCTGTTTTAAGTATCTTACAGGCGTCCATGGACTTGCTGTTTTAAGTATCTTTGCATATTCACTAATTTAATGGCTGAAAGGTGAATTAACCCTGGCCCCCTGCAGTCCAGCTGGATGGTTTGTTTATTGTACTGGGGATTGAACCCAGGGGCATTCTGCCTCTGAGCTCCACCCCAGCCCTATTTTATTCTTTATTCCGAAACAGGTTCTCACTAAGAGAACCTCACTAAGTTGCTGAACCTGTCCTCAAATTGACTGTGATCCTCCTGTCTCGGCCTCCCAAGTACTACGATTACAGACTCGTGCCCCCACGCCCGGCTCCAGCCAGGTTTGAGGCCTGGCTCTGAGCTTGGACTCCAGGGTCTTGACGTCAGACACGCTTCCTCCCTGTGCCAGGCTCCGGGTCCCTGTGTGCGGGGCTGCCTGCTGTGCCCTGGAGCCTAGACCACGGGGAGCCTCAACCTGAGCTAGAGGAACCCGAGCCGCCACCAGACAGCCCGGAGGGGTTAGGACGCGTTGAATAAATGAGGGATGGCTCAGGGGACGGGTCCCTAGTCAGAGCGGGACAGGTCAGGCTCATGGAATCGGGAGAGGTGGGTGCGTGGTCTAAACTCCTCCACATTGGGAGAAGGGGAGGCTGAGAGTGGAGGCTAGCCTCGATTCCTCTAGCCTCCAGCTTGGCCTCACTCCCAGGTACCCCAGATGCAACTAACCCCAACCCGCTCCCCGAGTTTGCTGATACGTCACCACTACCTCCCCTGGACCAGAAGCTGCATCCCACCCCCTCCTCCTGCCGGCCTCCCTGCCTCCACCTGGCCCCTTGATCCATCGCTCCAGAGCTGCTGTCCGTGCTGCCTGATCAGTCCCCCCTGGCCCCACGGCCTCCTGCTGCCCTGGAACCCTGCCCCCCACACCCCGGGCTCTGAATCCTGGATCCACCCGATTGGCCCGGTGACACCCAGAAAGGTACTTAACTTCCTCGTGCCTCAGTTTCCTCATCTGAAAACTGGAGCACCCACCTTTGGGGTTGCTAAGAGGGTTAGACAAGGGAATCTAAAGCAAGCCCTGGCCGGACGCAGTGGCCCACACCTGTCATCCCAGGACTTGGGAGGCTGAGACAGGAGGACCGGAGGTTCGAGGACAGCCTCAGCAAGTAGTGAGACACTCAGCAACCTAGCGAGACCCTGTTTCCAAATAAAAATCAAACAAACAGGGCTCGGAGTGTAGCTGGGAGGTCGAATGCCCCTGGGTTCAATCCCCAGTGCCACCTAAATAAATAAATAAATAGATAATAAGGTAAGCCCTGTACGGGTTTACAGTCACAGGAAGGCGTCTGCCGCTCAGCGACAGGGTGAGCTCGGAGCCCGCGGGGTGTGAACACCGGCGTCCCCACTCTCCAGAGCTGCAGCTGACCACACACCCAGGCTGGCCGCTGTCGGCACCCTGTGGACGCTCTGTCCTGCAGAGCGTGCTGTGTTGCTCAGCCTGGGAGGGTCCTCCCCGTGCCCTGCCTGGCTAACTCCTGTCTCTTCAAAATGCAGCTCGGGCACCACCGCCTCCAGGAAGCCTTCCCAGTCTCCTTTCCCTGCCCACCCGGGGAGATGCCCATCAGCTTGGCCGTCAGTGCCCTGCACGCCCCCTCCCTCGGCCAGGCCACCAGCTCTGCACTGCTCCACCTCCGGCCCCCGACTGGTGACCCAGCCTCTCAGCGCAGCGGGCGGCCGGGGAGGACCCGAGACAAGGGGCAGGGTGGCGGAGCCTCGGTGGGGCGCCAGTCCTCGCTACCTGCTTCCTGGTCCTCGTCTTCCCCGTCCTCAGCTTAATGTACCGGGCGATCAGCTCGTTTCGACCTAGGTTAGGGTGAGAGGAGAAAATGAGGAGCCGGCCGGGGTGGGCGTGAGGTTGGGGACCCCCAGGACCCGCCCCGTCCCCCGCAGGCTGGGAAGCTGCGTGTGCGTGTGCGTGGAGGGGGTCGCGGGTGATGGTGCTCCGAGCCCCAGGGGGTGGGCGTCTGCACGGCGTCCGCATGTGTGGTGTCCCCCCACTCTGTCCTGGTGGGGGGCGGGGGACACCCTGGAGGAGCCCCTTCCCCTCCCTGGTAAAGGAAGGCCTGGAGGAGACGGGCCGACAGCCTCCAACTGGCCTCCCACACTGACAGTCAAGATGTGTCACCGTGTCACCGCCGTCCCTGTGCCTGCGCCACGTCACCGGCCTCCTGCTCCCTCAGAGCACCTGGCTGCCTTGTGGGGGCCCTGCTCAGTGTGACAGACCCTCAGGGCCCCAGCCCCGTGGGGGGGCGCCTGGACACCTGGTGGGCGTACGTCGGCAACCTTGGGGTGTTGCCTCTACCCCGGAGCCCGAGCCCACGGTCCCCCAGCCCCTTGGCCTCCCCAGAACAGCTGCATTCTCCAAATTCCTGTCGCATGACAGAACCAGCCTCGCTCCCCCTCCCTCTCCCCTCAGTCCCACTCCCAGGCGGCTGTATAAAAATACCCGGCAGGGCTGCCCCAGCCAGGGGAGGTGGCAGGCTGCCCCCGCTCCGTGGCAGGCGCCTAGAACACTGGCTGTCCCTAGGAGAGGGACCAGGGGCTAAGGACAGGGTGACACAGGGGCGGGCCTGGGGCAGCCCTGGGGCCTGCATGCTGGGGAACCAGGCCCAGAGGTATCCCAGACACCCAGAGACCAGAGAGCTCTCGTTGGACAAGGGGGGGCCGCACCCTCCCCGAGATAGGCAAGATGGCAGAAGGGACCAGGAAAACAGCCGAGGCTGGGGGCGGGGCTGACCGGGGAGCCGCAGGTCCCTGCAGCACTGCCCGGGCAGGCGGCACAGGCCCGGGGCGCTGACCTTCCCCCCTCTGCCGCAGGCCTTGCAGCATCCTCCCGGGGCAGGACCCTCTCCCGGGCCTGGCCCGGAGCAGACTGGACTGACCCAGTTTCCGGGCCCACTGAGTCACCGCAGGCAGGCAGGCAGGCAGGAGAGGCGGGGCAGGCAGCCAGAGGTGTGGGCCGGGGCAGGGGGCCGGCCTGTTTGCAGGAGAGGCCTGCAGGCCTGGACTCGAGCCCGGGGCGCCCAGGACTTCCCCGACTGGTCTGGCCGGGCGGGGCTGCGCACGCACCATACATCTTGCCCTCGTCCGACAGGATGATCTTGCGGCGGCCGCAGGGCGGGTAGATGGCCAGGGCCTCCTGGAAGCTCTGCTCGATGTCGGGGCTCCACACGCCCTCCGCATCGTTGTCCAGACCCTTGTCCAGGCCCTCGGGCCCATCTTCCCGGGCCTCCCCGGGGCTGCTGTGGGGGTCCCAGCTGTTGGACGCTATGGTGCTGGTTCTTCTGGGCTCTGGGTCTGAGCCCACCGGGCAGCGTGAGCCTGAGGGACGGAGGCAGGAGGGTCAGGGCCAGAGTCCCCCCAACCACAGCAAACTCCACCCAGCGCCACCAGCCCGGGACCCCCCCAGGGGCAGGTGTTGACCCGCACCCTGGGCCAGGTGGCTGGAGACAGAGCTGTGTGTCCTTGGGTCAGCTGCAGTGCCTCTCGGAGCCCTGGTCCTGTGCAAGGAGGAAAGGATCTCTCTGTGAGGGTTAAGATTTCAGTAAGCCAGGCATGGTGGCGCAAGCTTGTAATCCCAGGATTTGGGAAGCTGAGACTGGAGGATCGCAGCTTTGCGGCCAGCCTCAGCAAGTAGTGAGACTCTCATCAACCTAGCGAGACCCTGTTTCCAAATAAGATATAAAATCAGGCTGGGGGTGTAGCTCGAAGAGAGAATGCCTCTGGATTCAATCCCTAGTACCACAAAATAAAATAAAAGATTTAAGTAAGCCAGGTGTGGTGGCGCACGCTTGTAATCCCAATACTTGGGAGGCTGAGACAGGAGGATCTGGGTTCGCAGCCAGCCTCAGCTACTTAGTGAGGCCCCTCCGCAACTTAGTGAGACCCTGTTTCAAAATAAAGAATAAAAAAACTAGGGCTGGGGGTGTAGCTTGGAGGTAGAATGCCCTGGGTTCAATCCCCAGTACCACCAAAAAAAAGATTTAAGTAAAATTAGCCAGGTGTGGTAGCACAGTCCTGTTGTCCCAGTCCTTGGGAGGCTGAGACAGGAGGATCACAAATTCGAGGCTAGCCCTGGCAACTTAGAGAGCTACTGTTTTTTTTTTTTTTTCATTTTGTTGTTTGTTTGGGGGTTTTTTTGGTGGCACTGGGGATTGAACCCAGGGGCAATGTACCTCCGCTACATCCCCAGCCCTATTTTATTGTTTATTTTGAAACAGGGTCTCCCTAGGTTGCTAAGAGTCTCACTAGTTGCTGAGGCTTCCTTAAACCTGCAATCTTCCTGTCTCAGCCTCCCAAATACTAGGATTACAGGGGTGCGCCACTGCACCAGGCTTTTTTTGTGTGTGTGTGTGGTACTGGGGATGGAACCCAGGGGCATTCTACCTCCGAGCTACACCCCCATCCTAATTTATTTTTATTCCTTATTTTGAAACAGGGTCTTACTAAGTTGTGGAGTGCCTCACTAAGTAGCTGAGGCTGGCCGAGAACCTGGATCCTCCTGTCTCAGCCTCCCAAGTACTGGGATTACAAGCGTGCATCACCACCCCTGGCCCTATCTTATTTATTTATTTATTTTTATTTTGAAACAGGGTCTCACTAAGTTGAGGAGGGCCTCATTAAGTTGCTGAGGTTGGCCGTGAACCTGTGATCCTCTTGTCTCAGTCTCCCAAGTACTGGGATTACAAGCGTGCACCACTCTGCCTGGCTGAGATCCTGTTTCAAAATAAAAAGCAAATAAATAAAAATAAAAAGAGGGGGGGTATGGTGGTGTACACCTGACATCCCAGTCCTTGGGAGGCTGAGGTAGTAGGATCTCAGGTTTGAGGCCAGCATCAGCAACTTAGTGAGACCTTGTTTCAAAAATAATAAAATAGGACCAGGGGTGTAGCTTAGAAGTAGAATTTCCCTAGGTTCAATCCCCATTAAAATAAATAAATCAGAGCCAGGGTGTGTGCTTGTAATCCCAGCATTCGGGAGGCTGAGACCAGAGGATCTGGGTTCACGGCCAGCCTCAGCTACCTAGTGAGGCCCTCTGCAAATTAGTGAGACCCTGTTTCAAAATAAAGAATAAAAAATAGGGCTGGGAGTATAGCTCAGAGGTAGAATGCCCCTGAGTTCAATCCCCAGTATGGCAAATAAATAAAATAAATAAATAAATCAGCTGGGCGTGGTGGCGCATGCTTGTGATCCCAGTACTTGAGAGGCTGAGAACGAAGGATTGCAGATTCGAGACCAGCCTCAGCTACTTAGTGAGGTACTCCACAACTTAGACCCTGTTTCAAGATAAAGAATAAGTCCAGGCCTGGTAGTGCTCACCTGTAACCCCAGTACTTGACAGGCTGAAATAGTCTCTCTCTCTCTCTCTCTCTCTCTCTCTCTCTCTCTCACACACACACACACACACACACACACACACACACACACAGAGAAAAAAGAGGAACAGAGTCTCACTAAGTTGCAGAGGGCCTCACTAAGTACCTAAGGCTGGCTGGGAACCGGATCCTCCAGTCTCAGCCTCCCAAGTATTGGGATTAATTACAAGCGTGCACCACCACACTAGGCTCCTCCAAAAATTTAAATGAGATTACGACAAGTCCCAGCCACAGAGCCTGGCTGGTTACAGTGCATGGGGGGGGGGCAGTGCTGAGTGGGGGTGAGAAGGCCCTACCAATGCACTCCCACACGACACTTTCCCGTTGATCAACAATCTAAGGCTGGGAAAGAAGGCCAGAAGATGGCCCTCTCCTCAGATGAGGGCAACTGAGGCAGAGGCGGCGGCCCAGGGGTTCTGCGGTCCAGGTGCCCTACAGATACCTGGGGAGAAGCTTGCCCGGGACCTAGCTGCAGGAGCAGCCCCCAGGGTCTCCCTCCATCCCAGCTTGCCTCCTGTCCCCGCTGCCCATAAACCAGCCACACGCCACCCACTCCTGTCCCTGCCCACCTGGCCGCCGGGCCCGGCTCTGCGAACTGAGCTCCCCAAAGTGGCCAGGCCAGGTTGCTGGGGCAGAGTGCCCCCCGCCATTCCCCGGCACAGCTTGGAGCTGCTCTGGACAGCAAGGAACGCAGGGGGCTGGAGTGGAGAGGGGGGGACCCCATTAGAAGGCCACAGATGCACAGCAGAGTCCCCAGAGGCTGAGGGACAGGACCCCCAGATCCTAGGGCCGAGCTCAGGGACGGGAGCGGAGCGGTGGGGGGCCCGTTGGAAGGCCGTGGAGCCCAGGCCCTGCCGGTGTGGGGGATGGGCTTCTCCCTGTGAACCCGCCTGTTCGCTTGAGGAGGCCTGAGGGGACGCTGGTGGCAAGGGGTGGCCAGCGTGTCAGGCAGACGTAGAGAAGCCGGGCGTGGTGGCCCAGGCTTGTCATCCCAGCACGTGGGAGGCTGAGACAGGAGGATCGAGGGTTCATGGCCAGCCTCAGCCACTCTGTGAGGCCCTCTGAAACTTAGTGAGACCCTGTTTTCAAATAAAGAATAAAAAATAGGGCTGGGGGTGTAGCTCAGAGGTAGAACGCCCCGGGTTCAATCCCCCTGGTACCACCAAAAATTCCAGTAAATATACACATGGTAGCTATAGAGTTCAGACTTGCTGTTACTAATAACTGCACGTGCGTGTGTGCCAGGCTCGGTCCTGGGATCTTACTGACTCATTCACTCCCCATCGTAACCCTTCAGGGCAGATATTATCATTACTCCTGCTTTATAGATGAGGAGACCAAGGAACAGACAGGTCCCACGACGTGCTCAAGGAAACAGCAAATAAATGCTAAACCTGGCTTCTGAAGCCAGGGTATCCGAACAGGGCCGGGGTGGGGGGGGGCTGGGAACCCCACCTGGGCACAGAGGAAGGAGGCGCAGCTCTCCCGCAGGGCCCAGCTCCTGGGAAGCCTGCAAGATCACCCGCAGGTGGCAGAGGGTCTCCACCCCCGGCACGCCCCCCACCCCAGGAACGGAATCAAGACCCCAGCTCTCACCCACGTGCACACACACACACACACACACACACACACACACGCACACGCACTCAGCAGCCGCTGCGGGACCTCTGGACCCCCAGTCCAAAACAGTTGGGAGGCTGATCTCCCCCATGCATGAGTGTGGCACTGCCAAGGGGCTGTCCCCGCCACCCCTTCCTAGGGAGTCCTCGCCCAGTCCCCCAGCTCCTTCCCCAGGCCTCCCCCAGAGCCGAGGGCCCAGCGGTGGGGGGCGCGGCGGCCCCTAGACTTCTAAGGCCACTCACGCCGCCCCTCCTGCAGGCGCGCCCCCTCCCGGTGATGTCAGCCCCGCCCCGCCCCCCGCGGGAGCACTGTGGCCAAATATGGCGAACAGAGCAGCGCCCGCCCGCCCGGGAGCCGGGACAGACTGGGGGGCGGGGCGCGGCCCGTGCTGGGACTGGGGCAGCTGGGGAGGGGGAGGGGCGCCCAGGGGGCCCCAAGGGTGAGGCCAGGAGAGAATGGGGACCCCGACTCCCCCCACCCCGCCCCGCCGGCTCCTGCGGGGTTCACTTTCCAGGAACTCCCCAGGGGGGCAGAGGTGTCCAGACAGGAGCCCGCAGGTGGCACCCCAAAACACAGCCCCGACGGCACACGTGCGCAGGTCGGCTGCACGCCGGCGGCAGAAGCAGCGGCAGTTTCATCTGACAGCCTGGCACCATGCGCCTACCCCGGCCCCCAAACCCCGGGGATCGCCCTGGTGACCAGCGCTGGGGCTCCCCGGGAAAGGGAGAGGGTGCACGGGGGTGGCCTGGCGGGGCTGTGCCACCAAGAGGGGCAGGAGGGGGAGACCCCAGAGAGGGCCTCGGGGGCAGGGGAGGCAGGGACCCAGACACACGGACCGGAAAACAGATGCGGGAGCCCACCTCGGGGAGCAGGAGCCGGAGGAGCCGCAGGAGCTGCAGGACACTCCTGGCCAGGAGTGCTGGAGAGACAGACAGACAGAGAGACAGACAGAGCCGGGCGGGAGGAGGAGAAAGGACACTGCGGTCACACCAGTAAAGCAGGGATCCCGAGACAGACCCGCAGCGCAGGGGGTCAAGGGGTCAGGGGGGAAAGGGCAATCAAGGCAGATAAGACAGGTGTGTGTGATAGATAGGCCAGGGCAGGCCCGCAGGGAGGGACACGGAGGGAGGGGGGGGTGGGCCACGACAGGGCCGCCCAGCACCTCCACCTCCCCACCTCCCCCTGCAGCCCCAGGCGGGCGCCCCACCTTCCCCGCCCTGACCAGGCCCTGGGCCTGGCGCCTGGGGGAGGTCAGGGGCACCGGCTGCCCACTCCCACCCACCCTGAGGCCGGCCCTGCTGGAAGAACTGGCCGGGCAGCTCCTGTGGCGACAGAGGCCAGAGTTGGGGCTTCGGCGGAGGCCGGGTCCCCACCCCGCAGGGACGGGGGCTGCCTGGCCAGGCACAGAGCTGACAGGCACGCTGACTGGCAGGTGACGCCTCCCCCTCGCCCTCCCTCCCAGGACCCCAGCCCTCTTCAAGCGGAGACTGGTGACACCCAAGGCCGCTTCACCCCGGCTGGCAGAGCAGTGCGGAGGCCCCAGCCTCCCAGCCTTGGCCTCCCCTCTCCCCGCCCCACAGTGGGCAGCTGTCCTCCAGCTGCCATCCGCTGGAGTGTGTGTGGGGGGAAGGAGGAGTGGGGCGCTTGCCACCCCCACCTCCAGCCCCAAGACCCCTGGGGACCCGGCCAGAGGCCACACCCTGTCAGGCTCTTCCCTGGAGCAGGACGCGATTTTTACAGGAGGAAGCAATTTGCAGGCCCACCAGGGGGAGGTGGGCCTCCGCCCTCTCCCGATCCTAATGTGCTTCTAATTTGGGAGGGAGGCCCCGCCGCTCCCCCGCGCTCCTGGGGGGGCTTTCTCGGGGAGCTGTGGGGGGTGGGCGGGGGCGGGGCAGCCTCCCCAGAGCAGCGTAGGGGCGTCAGAACCCCCGGCTCCTGCCAGGAAGGGGACGGATCCCCGCCTCCTTCCCCATCCTGGGACCTGGGTCTCAGAGTCTTCAGTGAACATGTCAGGGGCCCGGTCTCAGGCCCCCAGGACCCTGGGTCAGTGGGGAGGGCCACAGAGTCTTCTAGAAACACAAACCTCAGGTCCTTGCTCTCTCACACCCCCCTCTACCCACACCTCTCTGTAATCCCAGGACTTGGGAGGCTGAGACAGGAGGATCACAGGTTGGAGGACAGCCCCAGCAAGTAGTGAGACTCTCCGCAACCTAGAGAGACCTTGTTTCAGAATAAACATAAAATAGGGTTGGGGATGTAGCTCAGAGGTAGAATGCCCCTGGGTTCAATCCCCAGTACTGAAAATAAATAAATTAATTTATTTAACTTTAAAAAGTGTGTATTGAGCTGGGTATGGTGGCACACACTTTTAATACCAGTACTTGGGGGGCTGAGACTGGAGGACCCGCCTTCTCGGCCAGCCTCAGATACCTAGTGAGGCATTCCACAACTTAGTGAGACCCTGTTTCAAAATAAAGAATAAAAAAATAGAACTAGGGGTGTAGTTTGGAGGTAGAATGCCCCTGGGTTCAATCCCCAGTACCACAAACAAAAACAAAAACAAACAAAAAAAAGAAGTGTGTACCGGCCAGGGATGTGGTAGTGGTACACACCTATAAACTTAGTACTTGGGAGGCTGAGACAGGAGGATTACAGTTTCAAGGCCAGCCTCAGGGATTCGATGCAACAAAAGCCTCAGCAACTTAGACCCTGTCTCAAAATAAAAAGGGCTAGGGGTGGAGATCAGAGGTAGAATGCCCCTGAGTTCAATCCCCAGGACAAAACAATTTTTTTTTGTATTGTGGTAAAATATGCATAACATATAATTTACCATTTTAACCATTTTTATGTGTATACCTGAGTAGCATTAAGTACAGTCCCCACCCTCCCTGCCCCATGGTACTAGGGAAAGAACCCAGGGGCATTCTACCTCTGACCTACACCCCCAGCCCTATTTCATTTTTTTAAAATTCTGAAACAGAGTCTGGCTAAGTAGCTGAGGCTGGCCGCAAACCTTCTATCCTCCTGTCTCAGCCTCCCACGTCCTGGTATTACAGGCATGCGCCATCATGCCCAGCTTTATTTATTTATTTATTTTGGTACTGGGGATTAAACCCAGGGGCATTCTACCTCCAAGCTACATCCCCAGCCTGATTTTATTTATTTTATTTTTTATTTTTTTGCAGTACGGGGGATTGAACTCAGGGGCATTCTACCTCCGAGCTACACCCCCAGCCCTATTTTTTATCCTTTATTTTGAAACCAAGTCTCACTAAGTTGCGGAGTGCCTCACTAGGTATCTGTGGCTGGCGTGAACTCAGATCCTCCGGTCTCAGCCTCCCAAACGCTGGGATTACAAGTGTGCGCCACCACGCCCAGCTGTCCAATTTTATTTCTTATTTGGAAACAAGATCTCACTAGGTTGCTGAAAGCTTTGAAAAGTTGATGAGGCTGGACTTGAACCTGCAATCCTCCTGTCTCAGTCTCCCAAATACTGGGATTACAAGGTTGTGCCACCATACCTGGTTTCTTTTTTTTTTTGTTTTTTGTTTTTTTTGGCGGTACTGGGGATTGAACTCAGGGGCATTCTACCTCCGAGCTATACCCCCAGCCCCATTTTTTATTCTTTATTTTGAAACCGAGTCTCACTAAGTTGCGGAGTGCCTCACTAGGTAGCTGAGGCTGGCCGTGAACCCAGATCCTCCGGTCTCAGCCTCCCGAATGCTGGGATTACAAGCGTGCGCCACCACGCCCGGCTACCATACCTGGTTTCTTATTTATTTTTATTTACTTTTTGTAGTACTGGGGATTGAACCCAGGGGCATTATACTTCTGAGCTACACCCCAGCCCTATTTTTTATTCTTTATTTTGAAACAGGGTCTCACTAAGTTGTGGAGTACCTCACTAAGTAGCTGAGGCTGGCCGCGAACCCAGAACCTCCTGTCTCCCAAGTCCTGTGATGACAAGCGCACGCCACCACGCCGGGCTTCCTTATTTATTTTTGAGATAGGGTCTTGCAGAGTTGCTGAGGCTGGCCTCAAACCTACAATCCTCCCGTCTCAGCCTCCCAAGTACTGGGATTACAAGTGTGTCACCACTTACCACAGTCTTTTTCAGTCTTCCCTGCAGATGCCACGTGCATTGGGGGGTTACAGGCCCCCCGCATCACACACAGAATCCCACACCCTGTCTGGCACGGCCCCGAGGATGTCACCCACACCAGCCCAGACAGTGACCGCCCACAGCACGCCCCGAGGTCCCTGTCGTGCGTGGAGCTGAGCCACACTCGGGGCTTCCCCGTGCGCTCCGCTCCTGGTCACAGCTCCGCAGCACACTCCCCGGAGGTGGCCCCTCCGTGTCCACACCACACCGCACACTGTCACACCGGTCCGTCCTGTCGTCTCAGTGTCACATGCGGTCACCCAGACAAACCCAAGGCCAGCTCACATGCGGTTTCACAACATACATCCCGTGTCACAGTGAGTGTGGCTTCACACACACACACACACACACACCATCGTCAAGGCGGCGTCCCTCACGCGTGGCGCTGTCACCCCCGGGCACGTGGGCAGATGGCCGAGCAGCATCCTCCACGGCCCTGTCCAGTGTGACGGCCACACAGCCACAGTGTCACCGTGCCCACACGACCTCTCTTGAGGGCATGCAGGGGCACCCCGACAGATTCGCACGGGGACTCAGTTTCTCTTGTGACTTATCCTACTGGTCACAGAGACTGTCGCGCTGACTCTCACACTCGCAAGTCACAGCTTCTGTCTCTCTGTCTCTGTCTCTCTCGGTGGTACTGGCGATGGAGCCCAGGGACATTCCACCTCTGAGCTACACCCCCAGGCATATTTTATCTTTTGTGTGTGTGTGTGTGTGTGTTACTGGGGACTGAACCAGGGACATTCTCCCTCCAAACTACACCTCCATCCTTTTTTTTTTTTAGTTTTTGTCTTCAAACAGGGTCTTGCTAGGTTGCTGAGCCTCTCACTACATTGCTGAGACTGGCCTCCAACCTGCGATCCTCCCGTCTCAGCCTCCCAAGTGCTGGGATCACAGGCACGCAGGCGACACAGGCCCTCTCCCACGCACGGCCTCACCCACACCCTGCTCGTGCGGCTGCCTCTCGCACACATCCAGGGTCACACTCCGTCACACTCCGTCCCCCTATGGCTTCCTGTCCTCCTAGGCCTGGCAGGGAGCACAGGAAGTAATCCGCACTCGAGGAAACCCCGAGGGCTGAGGACTGCTGAGGACTGCGGGGAGCTGGGACCCTGTGGCCCAGCCCCCGGGGGTCCCTGCCGCAGCCGCTCCTGCAGATGCCCCTCGGCTCACACACCTTGTGGGGCGCAAGGCCCAGGGGACAGGGTTGCGTGTGGCCCGCTGACCCCCAGCCCCAACCCGAGGGGCTCCGAGAGACCTGAGTCCTCAAGGCCGCCTCGTCCCCCATGCTGTCTGCTGCCCCGTGATGGAAAAAGAGGCTGGGGCCCCCATGGCTCCCTCTCCTCTCCCACTCAGTGGACAGACCCTTCCCCAAAGAGGGGCAGGTCCCAGCCCGCTGAGGGCTCTGGGAGAGGGGCCGAGGGCACCCATCAGAGCAGCCTAGGAGCACCCACACCCCGTCCAGACCTGCGGGACCCCTCCGCCGAGCCCCCTGGCTTAGCCGTCCCTCCTCCCAGTGGGTCCTCCCTTCTTCCTCGCACCATGGGGAGCACCGGCCCCCGCTCCAGACACCACCAGGAGCAGGCGGGCTGTTGGAAGGAGACAGACTCTGGGCCCCTAAGAAGTCACTCATTCCAAGCGGGGAACTGAGACCCAGACTTGCCCCGCTGGAGAAAGGCCCATGTGGGCCAGGCCCCTGGCTTCTTGACTTCCGCTGAGCCCTCTCCTCCTGCTGTCTGTCTGTCTGCAAACCTGAGGGCTCGGGCGGGCACGGGGCTAAGGGCACAGGTGCTCTTGCACACCTATGCACACCCATGCACGCACACACATACTCAGAGTGCCCTCCTGCCTACCACTGACCCTCTGCTCAGCACCGAGTGCGCTAATTAGCGTTAATTATGGTTGCCTCTCCCGAGAGGGCGGGGGAAGGCCCAAGAGGTTGAACTCCTGCTGGCCACTCCCTGAGGACCAGGGCCTCTGGAGTCACCCTGGGAACAGCTATCCTGGAAGACACATCTGTGCCCCCCGCCCGCCTACAGGGTGAGCAGGAACCCTCAAGAGCCCAGAGCCATGTCCGCCGAGGGGTCCCCCTAGGGGAAGAGGTCTTGGGAAGGGGCTCCAGGAGTCTGGGAAGGAGGGGGCCATGTTCCCCCAAGTCTCCAGCCTTTGGGGAGTTATGTTTATCCTCCTGGTGCCCACGCTGCCCCCCGCATCCTGGCCAAGGCGGCGTCCTGCCCCCCCAGCTTTGGGGTGGGACCTGTGTCAGCACCAGGCAGCAGGGGACCCTGCCCCTCTGAGCTCTGTCCAGCCCCCACCCCCCTCCTCTGTGCTGGGCTACAAGTCCAGGCCTGACCGGGTTCTGCCCTACCTGGAGAGAGGAAAGGTACGGCGGGAGGCAAGCCCTACCCCAGGGCCCCATTCCCCCTTCTGTGAAGGAATCTCAGGCCTGGATCCGGCGAAGGGTCTCAACCACACTGCCCCCAAGCCGGAGCCCGGCGGGGCTGGACAAGAGACCCGGACAGCGCCCTCGCCCTGCTTCCCAGGCAGGGATAAGGCCCTGGCAGACAGCGGAGGGGGCCCGGTGGGAAAGGGCGCACCCACCCCTCTCCAGTCCTGTAGACAAGGGCCCGGAGGAAGGGCGGCCAAGGCCCCAAATCCAGCGCCTCCAAAGCGGGGCTCCGAGCGAGCGCAGAGCCGGAGCTCCGAATCCCCACCGACCGACGCGGGCTGGAGCCCCCGGCCCTCGGGGGGCGCACGGCCCGGCGCGCAGCCCTGCAGCCGAGCCCGGCCACCCTCCCCGTCCAGCGCGGCCGCGGGCAGCGCGCAGGAACCCGCCCGGGCGCCGGGAGGCCGGCCGAGGCCTGCGCCGAGCTGGGGCCCGCGGGCTCCGGGAGTCCAAAGGGCGGCGGGGCGCGGGGCTGGGCGCCCGGGAGACCGGCCCTGGGTGGGGGCCCGCCCCGCCGGCCGCCCCCAGGCCCGCGCGGACCCTCGGCGCTCACGGCGGGCCGGGCTCGGGCTGGGGACCCGCTCCCCGGCGTCCCCACCTCCCAGCCGCGCGTCCCGCTCGCGGGGGGCGGGGGCGGGGCTTCCCGGAGAGCCTGCGCTCCCCTTCCCTCCAAACTTCCCGGCACCCGCTCGGGGGTCGGGCTCGGGCTCGGGCTGGACACGGCCGTGCCCCCGCGATTGGAGCCCGCCGGGCGGCCGGCCACCTCCCCCAGAGAGCCTCCTCCCGGCGCCCGCCGGGCTTACCTGCTGCGAGCTCGGGGGCGGGGGGCGCTCGGCCGGGAGCCGGGGCCGCGCAGGGGGGTCGTGGGCAGGGGGCTGGCCGGAATGCACGGAATGAGCCGGCCGGAGCGGGAGGCGCGGGCGCAGAGGAGGGAGCGAGCCGGACGGAAAGTTTGTGTTGAGGAGCCGGGCGGGGGTGGGGGCTGCGGGACGGAGGGGCGGGGCCTGCGGTGGGCGGGGCCTGCGATCGGGGCGTGGTCTGCAGAGGGCGTGGCCGCACGGACCGCCCACTCCGCCCCGCGCTGCGCTCGCCGCCCGGGCGCCCGCGCCCCGGAGCTGGGGAGGGGGTCCCGGCCTCCGCAACGCGCCGGCCTCGCCTCCCCGGTCCTCGCCCCGGCCTCCGGGCTCCGGAGTGTCCGCGGCGGAGGGCGGAGCTGCCCGCGGCCGGGCCGGGCTCTCGTCGGTGCCGCGGCGCGGAGCGGAGCGCGGGGAGCGGGGCGCACGGGCCTCGGGGCTCCCCGCCCTCGCCGGCCGACCCCGGGCCGCGATCGGGCGCCCCTTCCCGCGCTCGCTGGAGGCCCGCCCCCGCCCGGCCCGCCGCCCCGCCCCGCCCCGGCGACGCCCGCCCGCCCGCCCGCCGGGACCCGGTTTGTCCGGTTCTCCCCGAGTGGCGCATTTCTCGGATTTCGCCCTCTCTCCCTCTCCCCGGACCTCCGCGGCCTCCCTGCCTCCCTCCCTCCGGCGACCCGCACCCCGCCGAGGTCGCAGGACCCGCGACGGCGCGGGGGGACGCGGCCAGCCCCCCGGGGACCACCCCGCTGCGCCCCGACCCTCTCCGCGCGCGGAGGAACCACGCTGCGCTCGGTCGGCCTGGGAAATCGGCTTTACTGCGGATGCTGGGGCCGGCCCGGCTCCCCAACGTCAGCCCCGCGGAGCCCGGCGCGGCCCCCGAGGGGTTAAAACGACACCGACCGCGGCGGCCGGGCAGGAAGTGGCCGCGGCGCGCTGGGGAGGAGGGGGCGCGCCCGCAGCCAGCTGTCCTGTCTCCCGCCGCCGCCGCCGCCGCCGGTGCCGGGCTGGGGGGCGCGCGGGGGTCGGCCAGGGCTTGCGGCCGAGGGACCCCCGCCGCCCTCCTGTGCCCGGGGCCGCGGGTCACTCGCAGGCCAGCTTGCCGTCGAAGCTGGACAGGGCGATGGCGAAGGCCTGTAGGGCGCACAGCGGGTAGCGGTAGTCCAGGGTGAAGGCGTCCTCTGCCACGCGGCCGAACTGCAGCACGATGTAGTCCGCTGTGGACACAAAGGGGGCGCCCGAGACCTCCTAGGACCCCCCACAGCGGGGAGGGCCGTGCCCTTGCTGGCGAAGCCCCAGCCCTCAGCCATCACGCGCCCGGGCTTGTCCTGCAGGCTGTCACGGTGAACCCCGGGGACAGGGACCCTGCCTGAGCCCCCCCCCCTCCCCGCTCCTACAGGCACAGCTCGGGGACGTACCCAAGCCCCGGGCCCTTCCCGCCCACTTCTCTGGCGTCCTAAAGCCCCGTGGCTCAGCTACACCGGCCTCAGACCCCTCCTGGACGCCCGGGTTCCTTCCTGAGTGGCCCCCTTGGGTCCCATGCCACCCTGCTTCCCAGCCCCAACACCTCCCCCAGGACCCAGAGGCACAGGAAGTTGCTAAAAATACCCCCAAACTCTGGTCTGGTGGCAGACCAAGCTCCACCAGAAATGTGATCCGGGGAGCCTGGAGCGTCCCAGGGGCAGGTGACACTGGGGCACATCCTGGGAGTGACCAGGGCCAGGGGGCCTGCTCAGAGTTGGCCCAGACCTGCGAGCGGGGGAGTCCTTTGGGAGATGCCCTTTCACCCCCAAGCTTCCTCACCCTAGTGGGGACTGCCACCGAGTGGTGTGACAGGGACACCTTCAATTAACCGCCTTCCAGGTACGACTTATTTCCCTAACTCCTTGAGGGCAGAGCAGCCACTCAGAAATGCTTGCTGCTAGCCAGGCGTAGGCTTGTAATCCCAGCATTTGGGAGGCTGAGACAGGAGGATCCAGGTTCACGGCCAGCCTCAGCTACCTAGTGAGGCCCTCTGCAACTTAGTGAGACTCGGTTTCAAACTAAAGAATAAAAAATAGGGCTGGGGGTGTAGCTCGGAGGTAGAATGCCCCTGAGTTCAATCCCCAGTACCGCAAAAAAAAAAAAAAAAAAAAAAAAATAGGGCTGGGGGTATAGCTCGGAGGTAGAATGCCCCTGAGTTCAATCCCTAGTACCACAACACAAAACAACAACAACAACAACAAAAACAAGTGTACGCCACCATGCCCAGCTAGAGTCAACCATCTTGAAGAGGTTAAGAGCAGGGCCCTGGAGCCAGGCGATGGGGCTTCTAACCCCAGCTTTTCCTCTTCTTAGCTGTGCAACCTCGGGCAGATGCCTTAACCTTTCTGTGCTACAGTTATCAGTCCAATATGGCTAATAATAGCACCTTTCTCATCAGGCTGTTGAAAGGATTTAATGAGTCCAGATCTATAAAATCCCAAGAACAGTGCCCGACACATAGAAAGCACTATGTCAAGTTTGTGACCTACATTTTTTTTTTTTTTTTTTTTTTTTTTTTTTGCGGTACTGGGGATTGAACTCAGGGGCATTCTACCTCCGAGCTACACCCCCAGCCCTGTTTTTTATTCTTTATTTTGAAACCGGGTCTCACTAAGTTGCGGAGTGCCTCACTAGGTAGCTGAGGCTGGCCTCGAACCTGGATCCTCCTGTCTCAGCCTCCCGAATGCTGGGATTACAACCGTGCGCCACCACGCCCAGCTGTGACCTACATTTTGAGGGCCTGGAGGAGCTGGAAGTCTATAGGCCACGGGCTGCCCTCTCTGAGCCTTTGGGTCCTCTTTGACCATAAAGCTGCTGGGCTCTGGGAAGGCTTTCCAACTCTAGCAGTCCAATCTTCCTTTTATTTCCTTTTTTTTTTTTTTTTTTTTTTTTCCAGTACTAGGGATTGAACCCAGGGGCATTCTACTTCAGAGCTATACCCCTAGCCCTATTTTTTATTCTTTATTTTGAAACAGGATCTCACTAAGTTGCCGAAGGCCTCACTAAGTAGCTGAGGCTGGCTGCGAACCCAGATAACCCTGTCTCAGCCTTCCTTTAAACACAGTCGACCTAGAATCGACCCCAGAGCTCCGGTCAGCGTGGGACAGTGGGCCCCAGGACACTTGCTCGGAACACCGGGAGCTCCGTGTCTGCCCTTCGGGACAGGGATCTGGCCGGGGATGGAGGTTGTTGGAGCCGGGCTAGTGTGACCGTCGGGGTCCCGGGGAGCGGGAGCAGGCGGGGGCACTCACGGTCGTCAGCGTGGATGATCTGAAAGTTCTTGACGGAGGCCTGGGTGACCCGGCCTTGGAAGTTGAGGGTGTAGGAGCCGCTGTCCTCGTTCCAGACGGGGGGCTTGTTGTGCAGTTCGATGACACTCTCCAGGGTCTTGTTCTGCCAACGCACCAGCAGCCCGTCGCTGGCCTGGCGCCGGGGGACATGGGGAGGGGACAGTTAGTGGTGGTGGGGGTGGCTCGGGCCCTCGGATGCGGGAGTTGTGAGAGTGTCCGGTGTCTGGGGTGCCGGGGTGCGCAGCTGGGAGAAGGGGCTTTTGCAGGGCAGGGCAAAGGGGATGCCAAAGCAGAGGACTAGAAACTGCAGGGGCTCAGGGGACAGCCATGCGCTGTTACCCATTACAGGGAAGGACCTGCGAGGACCTCCAAGCTTCGACTCCAGCCCTTTTATTATTATTATTATTATTATTATTATTATTATTATTATTATTGTTATTGTTATTCTCATAGTATTATCATTATCAATTTTGAAACAGGTCTCAGTAAGTTGCTGAGGGCCTCACTAAGTTGCTGAGGCTGGCCTTGAACCTATGATCCTCCTGTTTAAGCCTCCCAAGTACAGGGATTATAGGCCTGCATTACCGTGCCTGGTGAGCACTTGGTTCTTTTTTTTTCTTTTGTGGTATTGTATTGGGGATTGAACCCAGGGGCATTCTACCTCCAAGATATATCCCCAGCCCTATTTTAGTTTTGTTTTTGAAACAGAGTCTCACTAGGTTGCTGAGAGTCTTGCTATGTTGCTGAGATTGTCCTTGAACCTGCAATCCTCCTGTCTCAGCCTCCCAAGTACTGGGATGACAGGCATGCGCCACCATGCCCAGCTCAGCCCCTGGTTCTTAAAGAGCCCACAGCTGCCTGTGAACTTCTACTCGGGCATAGCTGGGGCAGTGGTGCAGCCCATGGCTGAGTGAACTCTCAAGACAGTACCCATGGTGCCCCGTGACTCAGCCTGGCCTGGCTCCCCAGCAGGGAGATGGAACCCGGGGGCATTCGACCTCAGAGCTACACCCCCAGTCCTATTTTTTTTAATTCTTTATTTTGAAACAGGGTCTCACTAAGTTGCAGAGGGCCTCACTAAGTAGCTGAGGCTGGCGGCAAACCTACAATCCTCCTGTCTCAGCCTCCCAAGTGCTGGGATGACAAGCGTGCACAACCATGGCCTGCTCTTTTTAGTTTAATTTAATTTAATTTTTTTGGTACTGGGAATTGAACCCAGGGCATTCTACCTCTGAGCTACATCCTCAGTCCTATTTTATTTGGAAATGGTCTAAGTTGTGAAGGGCCTGGCTAAATTGTTGAGGCTGGCTTCAAACCTAAGATCCTCCTGTCTCAGCCTCCCAGGTGCTCAGATTACAGGCGTGCACCACCATGCCCAGCCAGAGGGCACAATTTTTGTCTTACCCACTGCTGTCTAGAATAATATTTGACCTTCCCTCTAAGTATGCTTAGTGAATGCATAAAGGGTAAGTTGTAGCCAGGCATGGTGACACAAACGTGTAATCCCAGGACTTGAGAGGCTGAGACAGGAGGATCGAAGGTTCGAGGACAGCCTCAGCAAGTAGTGAGACTCTCATCAACCTAGCGAGACCCTGTTTCAAAATAAAAATAAAATGGGGCTGGGGGTGTAGCTTGGAGGTAGAATGCTCCTGGGCTCAATCCCAAGTACCACAAATAAATAAACAAATAAATAAATAAATATGAGTTGTCTTCCACTGTGAAGCAACAGGGCCACCAAAGTGAATTCAGTCACAACTCGAATTCCTCCCTTGGTCGCCAGGAGTTTGTGCTGGCAGGCAATGCATATGCTCAGGGGGTTGCGTATTGGGTAAACTGAGTGCCCACTCCCGGTCCCCCCGGAGTGAGTCGCGTAGGGCGCGGGGCCCCGGGCTCGGGGACGGGGGCCGGGGAGGTGCAGGGCTCACATTTCGGGGCCGGATGGGGACCCTCTCGCTTTCCGCGCTCATGGCGGGGATGAGGACTGTCATGCGCCGCGGGCCGCGGAAGCCCAGCACGTTGGTTTCCTGCGGGGAGAGCCGGGTCAGGCCCCGGGCGGGCGGGCGAGCGAGCGCGCCTGGCGGGGCCGCGCGGGTCCTCACATAGATCACGGCCGCCAGCTCCTGCCGGAGGCCGCCCGGGTCTGCGCCGCCGCCTCCCCGCCGCGGGTTCTGCCCGTTGTCGAAGACGGTGAAGCGGTTCCCCAGGAGGTTGGACCTGCGAGCAAGCTGGGGCTGGGGCCGGGCCGGCCGAGGCACACCCGGCCCCGAGGGAGACCCTTCCTCACAGCCACACGCCGGCGTGGGACAGCAAGGGTCCGGTGTCTTGGCACTGAGCAACTCCCATCCCTGCCCCGGGCGCCCACGGGGAGATCTTTTTTGTGTGTGTGTGCTGGGGATGGAACCCAGGGGCATTCTATCTCTGAGTTACACCCCTAATCTTCTTTTGTTTTTCTTTCTGTATTTTGAAACAAGGTATTGCTAAGTTGCAGAGGGCCTCGCTAAGTGGCAGAGGCTGGCCTCCAACCACCTGCGATCCTCCTGCGTCAGCCTCCCAAATACTCGGATTACAAGCATGGGCCACCACGCCAGCTCCCACGGAACCATTTTAACAAGACCCCAAGCGAGCCGTGGGCACCCGGGTGTAGGAAGCCCTGGACTGGGGGGCACTCCCACAGTATCCAGCACAGCGGGCCCTCTGCCAGCCGCAGGGGGACAGGGACGGAGATGACCGGCGGTGGCCTCCTCCGGCCCTGGCCCCAGCCCCACCTCAGCTTCCCGATGAAAGTGTCCCCTCCCCGGGACAGGTTGGTGGGGTCGCTGGAGATGAGGTAGTTGGCCGTCTTGCTCCGCTTCCGCTTCCTACCAGCCAAGAGGAACACCTGGGAGGGGGTGGGCGCCAGGTGAGGGTCCCAGGTCCCCTTGGCCACACCGAGAGACTGTCCCCCTCCCTCGACCTGCCTGCCTTTTTGTTGTTGTTGTTTGTGCAGTACTGAGGATTGAACTCAGGGGTGTTCTACCTCTGAGCTACACTCCCAGCCCTATTTTTTAGTCTTTATTTTGAAACAGGGTCTCACTAAGTTGCAGAGTGCCTCACTAGGTAGCTGAGGCTGGCCTCGAACCCGGATCCTCCAATCTCAGCCCCCGAAGTACTGGGATTACAAGTGTGTCCCACCATGCCTGGCTCTATTATTATTATTATTATTATTATTATTATTATTATTATTATTATTATTATTTTGCAGTCCTGGGGATTGAAACCAGGGGCATTCTACCTCCGAGCTACACCCCAGTCCTATTTTTTATTCTTTATCTGGAAACAGGGTCTCACTAAGTTTGCAGAGGGCCTCACTAGGTAGCTGAGGCTGGCCCCAAACCTGTGATCCTCCTGTCTCAGCCTCCCCAGTACTGGGATCACAAGCATGCGCCGCCACATCAGCCCTGCCCACCTTCTTCTCGGTGTCCAGGTGCAGGAAGTAGGAGGGGTACATGCCCCTGTCCATGCCCTTCTTGTCCCGGGTCAGCCGGCAGCGCACGGTGCGGCCATGGGGCGCGGGGCGCAGGACGAAGGCCTGGGGATCGTCCACCTCCGGCGGCGGGGACAGGGCCCTCTCCTCCTTCTGGGTGGGCAGAGGGTGGCTCAGCCCCAGGGCGCCAGCTTCCCCCCGGTGCCCGTTCTGGAGCAGGGCAGGGCGGGCGGGACCACTCACCGCTTTCTGTGTGCAGACACAAGAGCCCAGTTAGAGCGGCGGGTCCTGGGGCGGGGACACAGCTGCCACCGCAGCCCCACTGTGTGCTGGGAGGCTGGGGGCACCATGCAGTAGTAGCGCTTTGTTGAGCTGTGTCTAAGAGCCCGGCTCTGGAGCCAGACAGTCTGGGTTCAAATCCTGGTTCCACCACTAACGCTCTGTCATATTTGTATTTGGTAAGTTCTTTTTTTTTTTTTTTTTTTTCCCCATGTTAAATGTGTAATGTGCCGACCTGGTAACATGGGTTGAGGGAGGCACACAGCTTATGGACCACCCAAGGGTCTTTGCTAGGGTGTTTGTTTGTTTGCACTACTGGGGATTGAATCCAGGGGCATTCTACCTCCGAGCTACACCCCCAGCCCCATTTTTTATTCTTTCTTTTTGTGATTCTGGAGATTGAATCCAGGGGCATTCTACCTCCAAACTACATCCCCGTCCCTATTTTTTATTCTTTATTTTGAAACAGAGTCTCACTAAGTTGCAGAGTGCCTCACTAAGTAGCTGAGCCTGGCTACGAACCCAGATCCTCCTGCCTCAGCCTCCAAAGTATTGGGATTACCACTCTGGGATTTATTTATTTATTTATTTATTTATTTATTTATTTATTTATTTATTGTGATACTGGGATTGAACCCAGAGGCATTCTACCTCCGAGCTACACCCCCAGCCTGATTTTATTTCTTATTTGGAAACAGGGTCTCACTAGGTCGATGAGAGTTTCACTACTCACTGAGGCTGTCCTCAAGCCTGTGATCCTCCTGTCTCAGCCTCCCAAGTACTGAGACTACAGTTGTGCACCAGCTTATGTCTTGTTTTGAAACAGGGTCTCACTAAGTAGCTGAGGCTGGCCTCGAACCCGCAGCCCTCCTGTCTCGGCCTCCAGAGCCCTGGGACGGCAGGTGTGTGCGTGCTCCGGCGTGGACCCTCACCTTTTTACCCTTTCCTTTTGCTCTGCCCTTCTGGTTGCTGTTCTTGGTCACCACGGTGGCCTCCTCCTCCTTCTCCTCCTCGTCCTCCTCCTCGTCCTCCGTCTTCTCCTCTTCTGGGCCTTTGGGCCGGCCTGGGCACGGAGGCAGGAGAATATGCTGGAAGCTCTTACCCTGGGTGACCGAGGGCGTCCATCACCCAGCCCCTGCTTGGACCCTTCCCACAGCCACAGGGGTCTTTCCCCGTGTTATGTGTGTGTGTGTGTGTGTGTGTGTGTGTGTGTGGTACTGGGGATTGAACCCAGAGGCATTCTACCCCCAAGCTCCACCCTCAGCCCTATTTTTACTCTTTATTTGGAAACAGGGTCTCACTAAGTTGCAGAGAGCCTCACTAAGTAGCTGAGGCTGGCCGCGAACCTGCAATCCTCCTGTCTCAGCCTCCCGAGTGCTCGGATTACAAGTGTGCACCACCATGCTTGGCTCCCCCGTGTTATTATCAGAGACTCAGAAAGGCCGAGACACCTGCCTGGGGCCACACAGCAGTCGGAGCGGGGTCAGGACGCCCCCTGGTCTCCGACTGCCCTGTGCCGCCTGGCCCCAGGGCTCCCAGCTCCCCCAGGACTGCAGCGAGAGCCCTGCCACCCACCTTTCTTCTTCAAAGCTCTCTCAGGTGGGCCACCTTCCCCGACCAGGAACATGGCTGCCGGGACCTTCTTCACAGGGGCCGGGCTCTCTGAGGCGCCCTTGTCAGCACCCCCAGACCCTGCACATCGGGGAGGTCAGAACCCACCACAGCCAGAGTCCCCGCCACCTCCTTGGGTCAATTCTCTCTCTGTCTCTCTCTGTCTCTCTGTCTCTCTGTCTCTCTCTCTCTCTCTCTCTCTCTCTCTCTCTCGGCACTGTGAACCAATGCCAGGCGCATTCATTCTACCTCAGAGCTATATCTCCAGCCCCTTTATATATATATATTTGTTGTTGTTATTTTGTTTTTGCAGTACTGGGGATTGAACCCAGGGGCATTCTACCTTTGAGCTACACCCCCAGTCCTATTTTATTTTTTATTTTGAAACAGGGTCTCACTAAGTTGCGGAGGGCCTCACTAAGTAGCTGAGGCTGTCCTCGAACCCAGATCTTCCAGGCTCAGCCTCCCGAGTACTGGAATTACAAGCGTGCGCCACTACACCTGGCTCGCCCTTTTTATTTTTTTTATTTTTTATATTTTTTTGTGGTACTGGGGATTGAACTCAGGGGCATTCTACCTCCGAGCTACACCCCCAGCCCTATTTTTTATTCTTTATTTTGAAACCGAGTCTCACTAAGTTGCGGACTGCCTCACTAGGTAGCTGAGGCTGACCTTGAACCGGATCCTCTGGTCTCAGCCTCCCAAATGCTGGGATTACAAGCGTGCACCACCACGCCCGTGGCTCGCCCTTTTTTTTTTTTTTTTTTTTTTTGCGGTACTGGGGATTGAACTCAGGGGCATTCTACCTCCAAGCTATACCCCCAGCCCTATTTTTTATTCTTTATTTTGAAACCGGGTCTCACTAAGTTGCGGAGTGCCTCACTAGGTAGCTGAGGCTGGCCGCGAACCCGGATCCTCCGGTCTCAGCCTCCCGAATGCTGGGATTACA
>PVLC010010932.1:0-15105 GCA_004027655.1 Graphiurus murinus
GTTCCCTCCATTTCCTTGCAAATAACATGATTTTGTTCTTCTTTATGGCTGAGTAAAATTCCATTGTGTACATATCCCATAGTTTTGTAATCCATTCATCTGTTGTTGGACATCTTGGCTGGTTCCATAGTTTGGCAATTGTAAACTGTGCAGCTATAAACATAGATACACGTGCGTTGGTCTGATAGTTTGGTTTCCTGAAAGAGCTAATTTTATTAATCGGATGAACTAGTCAGTGTCCAGTTGGGAGAGCAGAGACCACACTAGGTATTTCAGACAGAAAGGAGTTTAACGTAGGGAATCAGAGCCGAGGCACACAAGAAAGATTCAGCCCCTGCTGCCTCTCCCCCACTGCAGGGGTCTACTGGGGACCCAGCCTTCTCTGCCCTGGCCCTGGAGCCCCCTCCTCACCGACCCCTAGAAGCCTGTTCCCTGTGCCGTGCTGCAAACACCACAGCGGCAGGCTGGCCTCGTCCCTCCTCCCAAGCACGGAGCGCCCACTGACAGGGCCTGGTTGGGGCCCGCAGGTCAGGAAGGAGGCTCGGGGATGGAGCGGTCAGGGTGAGCCTCCCACTGTGAGAGAGGACCACTGAAGGGCGGCGGCAGGGCTGGCTTCTCTAATAACATATTTACTAACTTTTCCACAATCAGCACGGCAAGGTAAGAAGACAGAACCTGTAATCTTACCACCCAGGAATGATAATTATGAACGAGGTGTATCTTAGCAGATTTTTTTTTTTTCTGTGTATGTATTCATATGAGGGTGTTTTTCTAGTAATATTACCTTGGATAAACTGTTTAGTGACTTGACTCCTGTTTTTTTGTTTTTTTTTTTTTTTTTTTTTTTGTGGTACTGGGGATGAAACCCATGGACATTCTACCTCCAGGCTATACCCCCAGACCTATTTTTTTATATTTTACTTGGAAACAGAGTCTCACTAAGTTGCGGAGGTCTAATTTGCTGAGGCTGGCTTCGAACTCATGATCCTCCTGTCTCAGCCTCCCAAGTACTGGGATTACAAGTGTGCACCACCATGCCGGGCTCTGTCTAGAGGCTTTAACAGAGTTTGTGTTTAAAGCGAGCCACTGACTTTTTACCTTAGTGAGACACCTGAGAACCATCCTGCCTGAGCCCCCTGGTTTGGGAATGTCTGCTGGACAGCTGACCCCTGGAAAAGGACCTGTAGGCTGTGGTGCCCGCTCTTCTGCTCCCCCTAAGCGAATCCAGGCGGGGCCTGCGGACCTTGGGTCACTTGCTGGGTGGGACAGGAGCGGGTGGACAGGGGCCTGGCTTCCGGTCTGGCAGGAGGGCTGACCGGCAGGTGCAGTGGCTCTTCTACCTGTCCTGTGTGCCAGGAGAGTGACCTTGGGCTCGTTCTGCTGCTGCCTTGAGGGGTGGCCGACGCCTTCCCCCTGTCCAGGCCCCAGCTGAGCAGATGCCGCCATCAGGAGAGGCTGACCCAAGTCCTCAACCTCAGGAGGGCTGGTGTTCAGGGTAGAACACCTTGGTGGGCAGGGATGGAGTTTGGAGTGGTGGTCCGGAGCGGGTCTGGGCGCTCACCCCAGGCTGGACTGATGGGGTGCAGGCAGCATCCCTGGGCCAGGGTGGGGACTGCAGTGGCTTGTCCTTGAGTGGCAGTGACTCAGTGGGGTGGGACAGGCTGGTGGTTCAGTCAGCACTGTCCCTCTGTCTTGCTGCAGAGCCGAGCGGTGAGCTGAGTGGTGAGCTGGACTCCCATCGTGGGGGGAGTCTCCCATGGGGCTGGCTGGCTTTGGTGTGTGGGGGGCTGCAGTCAGTCTGGGCTGGGGAGGGGCTAGTTGTACCATTGCTGGGGTCCAGTGAGGATGCAGATGCTGTTGGTGGGGGGGGTCCTCAGGCCCCCAGACACCCCCCTCTTCAGCATTGGACACTCAGCCAGAGAGGCTGAGGCAGGCTGAAAACGTGCAATCCTCCTGTCTCAGCCTCCCAAGTACTGGGATTACAAGCGTGCACCACCAGGCCCAGCTGGATTTTTAATCTTCTTGCAGATATACAGACTTTGTGTATATGGTACCGAGGGTTGAACCCAGGAATGTTCTACCTCTGAGCTATAACCACAGCCTTATTTATTTATTTATTTATTTATTTATTTATTTATTTATTTATTTATTGTGGTGCTGGGGATTGAATCTAGGGGCATTCTACCTCCTAACTACACCCTCAACCCTATTTTATTTTTATTTATTTATTTTTTGCGGTACTAGGGATTGAACTCAGGGGCATTTTACCTCCGAGCTACACCCCCAGCCCTATTTTTTAATTCTTTATTTGAAATAGGGTCTCACTAAGTTGCAGAGTGCCTCACTAGGTAGCTGAGGCTGGCCGAGAACCCGGATCCTCCGGTCTCAGCTTCCCAGATGCTGGGATTACAAGCGTGCGCCACCACGCCCGGCTTATTTTATTTTTACTTGGAAATAAGGTCTCTCTAAGTTGATGCAAGCCTCCCTGAGGTACTGAGGCTGGCCTCGAACCTGCGATCCTCCCATCTCGGCCTCCTGAGTACTAGGATTACAGGCATGCACCACCATGCCTGGCTTTATTTTTAATTTTGAAACAGGGTCTCACTAGAGAGACCTGAGAGTGTTATTACTTGCGGAGGCTGTCCTTGGACCTGCGATCCTCCTGTCTCAGCCTCCTAGGTGCTGGGATTACAGTGACGCGCCACCACGCCCCATTTATGGATACGTTTTCTTAAAAGTGATCCTGGATGCCTTTCCTCTCCTGTCTGCTGTTTAGAGGAATAAATCCAGCTGTGAGATGCTGCCTTTCCTCCAGGGCCTCCCCTACGTGTCCCCGGGTCCCTGCTGCAGAGTTGACCCCAGGTATCCCAGGCGCATCGGCCCCAGCAGTTGCGAGTTTGGGGTGGCAGCTATGGAGATGCAGAGACCTGGTTTGAATGCAGCTCTGGAGGTGGCTCCCAGCCTCGGTGGCCTCCTGCTTCCTCTCTAGATCATTGGGGTGCCGGACACTCGACACCCACACTGGACCGGTGACAGACACCTCGTCTTTGCTGCTGCTGTTAGCACACCTGAGCTGCTGGCAGCAGGTGTACCGGGCGGGGGGGGGGGGGGGGCAGGGCTCCGGTCATTTTGGGCCAGGGTGGAGGCCCTAGGACATGCACGACTTCCAGGTAACTGGCTGCTCTCAGCAGGATGCTGCGGGCTCATGACAATTGAAAGAGCTGATTCTGGGAGCGGGGAAGTTAAAGAAAGGCCCGTCCTCAGAGTTCTGCAGCCTGGGCAGGGTCGGCCCTGTGAAGCTCTCCAGGCTGAGCAGTGAGCAGAGAGGTGGGTAATTGTATCTAATTACCGAGAGCTGCTCTCAGTGGGAAAAGAGCGGTCCCAGAGCCGCCCACGCCTGGAGGCTCTGGCCAGCCCTGACCCTGCACGCCCTCCAACATCACCCAGGGAACATCATACCTGTGTGTGGCCCCCAGAGGGTCATGGTCCCAGTGTCCCGAGATGCTCAGGCCCTAGGATCTCACCTTTCTATGCTGTGGGTAGCTGGCCCAAGGTCAAGGTAGAATCAGTGTTTGTTGAATGAATGAGTGAATGACAGTGTGTCAAAGAAAGACAGCAGAGTTAACATCGTGCTGGGGAACAGGACAGAAGGAAAGGTTTGCTCCCTGCCTTACTGTCTGGGGGAACCGGACGCTTTGACAAACCCGCTGGGCTTTGAGAGCCTGGGGGCGAGGGAGTGTAGGAGGGGCTCTGGGCTGCTGGCAGTGGCCGGCTGGTGCTGGTCTCTGCCAGACAGCAGCAAGGACCCTCTGGCCTACACTTGGGGAGCACTCCACAGGCTCCGGTCGCCTGTGTCACCCTGTCGTCATCTTTCCATCCCACTCCAGCACCCACCTCACTAAAAACAAAGCTGGAAGCACGCCAAGGCAAGATGAAGAAGGCTTGGCATTTTTAGAGCTTGATTGTGGGTGCCTGGAGTTGCCGTTCAGAATAAAAACAGTTTGGTCTGTTCTGTTTGCAAAGATAAGCACGCTTGCTCAAACAAGCTGTGGCAATAGGGAACGGCAGAAAGCAGGGAGTCCCCCACCCTGCACCCCTGGCCCATCTGCCTTTGGTCTGTGCAAAGTGGCGATTCTTGCAATGCCCTGGGCCTTCTGACAGTCACAGAGACGCTGGCAGCCTCTGCCCTCTTCTCTCTCCTCCGGGGTGGCAGTGTGGCCCCTTCTCTGCTGGTCTGAAACTCTGTCCTCCGGGCCCTGGCAGGAGGGTGCAGGGTTGTCATAGCAACAGGCTCATTGGCGGCATCTCTGGGGCCTCACATTGAAGAGCCGGCCCTTTGTCCGGGGACAATGGGGCCCTGAAGGACTGTTGTGTGTCAGGCTCACTTTAATTACCTCGAGGGAAAGCCCTGGAAGGGGCTGCCATGAGCCCAGCAGCTGAAAATCCCCTCTCCTGATGTGCTAGAGCCGGAGTCCCTCACTTAACAACAGCAACAAAATCATTCCTTTCACACTGGAAGACCTTAGCTTTTCTGACGTCACCTTAATGGACCAGAGGTGGACTCCAAGGGTGCCATATGGGCTATCCTTGTCTTCTGGATGCGGAGGATTCAGGGCTAGCCCAGCACGCTAGTTTTAGAGCTAGCCTTCCGTGCCTCCTCTTGTCTTCTGTCCCCACCGGCCTTGGAAAGGGACCCAGATGGCTGTGCCCGAGGAGCAAGGAACACCAGCTCTGTCAACCGTGTCCCACGCATGGACGTTGGGCTCAGTGGAGGAGGAGAGGGAGGACTTGCTGGGTCCCGGGTTCCTTAGTGGATGGGTCCCAACATATTCAATACATGATACATTTCCATGGTGTTCTAAGAAAAGACACAGGTTGGAAAGTGGCTCGGCAAGGAGAGTTTTACTTTTTGCAAAAAGGGATCCTGCCACCTGTCAAGTTAACAACGTGGCGGAAAGCTGCTGGGTATCTGATTTGCAGGGCGGGGCTCCTGTGCGGTGCTCCTACTGGTGGGATCGTGGACACACAATCTTTACGTCATGGGCTGACGGGAATGCCGGGGAGGAGTCGGCACTCACAATTTCCAGGAAATGCTATGTTTACAAAAAATACAAGCGCACACCAGGTCACACCATGGCGATTCTACACAATGGAGACTAAGTCAAGCTTTTGATAGAAAAGATCTAATTCTATTCTCACAGCAGTGCCCATGCTCCCCCCCCCCCGTCAGCCCCCTCCTCCTGGCTTCCTTAGGACCCCATTGATACCCCTAATTCTACTTCCCGACTCCCCTCCCCATGTGTACCTAGCGCAGGGCCCCTCAGTCCTGTGGCACTGGCTTGTTCTCTGTTGCGGGCTGTCCTGGGCACCGCCACAGGATGTCGATGGCATCCCTGCCTCTGTCGTCTGTGTAGTAGGGGCCAGGTTGTCATCTGCCACTTAGCGGTGACAACCCAGAACTTCTCTGACTTTGCCAGATGCCCCCGGGCCCTCCTTCCCCATGGTGACCACTGCCCCAGAGCTGGGCTGCCGCCATGCTTGGCACAGTCACCAGCACCCAGGAGATCCCGAGGAGATCCCCGAGGGTCCTGCCACAAATGGCCCGTGGGAGGGGCTCAGCAGTGATCAGCAGTGGGAGGGGCTCAGCAGTGGCCAGAGAGAGCCGTGGTCTGCGGGTCCTGGGCCGGGGGAGCTGGTGTGATTTGGGGTACCCGCCATCTCCTCATCCATGAGAGGGTGTAATGACAGCCACCTGATGGGTTCAGGGGCACCCGCCCCCTCCTGTGGCATCTGTGACTCTGGCTGTCTCTGTCCCCATCGAGGGGCGTGGTCATGGGGACTGCAAGGTGTCTGCCTCTGCCCAGCCCTTTACTCAGCACAGGTCCTAGGGATTCTGTTGGCAAAGCAGCACCGGGGACTCCAGGCACAGGATGGGACATCCGAGGGGACATTTCACATTGAGATACCTTTAAAAATTGAGGAGAGCCGGGCGTGGTGGCACACGCTGGTAATCCCAGCATTTGGGAGGCTGAGACCGGAGGATCCGGGTTCGCGGCAGCTGCCTAGTGAGGCCCTCTGCAACTTAGTGAGACCCTGTTTCAAAATACAGAATAAAAAAATAGGGCTGGGGCTGTAGCTTGGAGGTAGAATGCCCCCAGGTTCCATCCCCAGAACCGCAAAAAAAAAAAAAAAAAAAAAAAATTAAAAATCAAGGAGAGAAAGCTGAGCTTGAGCCCTGTGTTACCTCGCCCACCTACAATGGGGAGAGGCCATGGCTGTCCCCGAGGTTGCTATGAAAGTCTTAGCAGCAGGAGCTGGCGCAGCTGACAGACTGCTGAGCCCCGCTTCCCCTTGGTCACCACAGTCTCAGGTCCTCAGATCCAGGGAAGTCTCAGTGTTGAGGGGAAGAGGGAGGGAGGCTGCTTTGAAGGGGCCGCTGGGACAGTTGGAATTTAGCAAGTAAGCGAGGTCCTTTAGCAGGAGAGATTGGGCTGTGAGAACCGCCATACAACAAAAGGCTGTCTTGCAGGAGGGCAGGGAGGGCTGGGAGGGCAGGGAGCAGGCGACAGGGCAGAGAGAAAGCAGAGCCAGCACGGCAGCCTGGCGGCCCCTCCCCACCCCTTCCCCCTTCGCTCCTCTGGACACATCCCATGAGCACCTGCTCCGTGCAGACGTAGTATTTAAGAGAGAGCTGGCCTGCTTGCTGGAAGCTTCTGCACAGCTCACTGCTGGGGCCAGAGGTGAGGGCTGCATGCAGGCAAGAGGGAGCCCCTGGGCAGGGGTGCTGGAAGTCTTCCTGGGGTCAGGACTGTCACCTCTATGCATGCTCCTGGGCCACCTGCAGGTAGATGTCTGGACAGAGAGAATGGATGGGAACCACCGCAAGCGACACGCAGGGATGTGGGCTGGGCAGCCAGCGGGACGAGGGCCTTGGGAGGTATCGCCTCCTGAGCCCAGGCTCCCTGGCTCAGCGTCACGTCCTGTGCCGGCTGGCCTGTGGTTTGAGCTGCCCAGGGAGCATGGAAGCTTGTCCCCACAGGAGCCTGGCCACTGACCCTTGCATGTCCCCGGCACCATGCTGTCACCTTGCAGGCCTGTGATCTCCCAGGACAACCGTGGTGACCAGATGGCTGCTCGGTGGGGCCCAGGCAGAGTCTGACTCGTGATTTGGGAGCAGTGTGGAAGGGCGGAGCCCTCAACAGGTGCTGGTGCCACCAAACCTCCAGCTCCCTGGGGTTGGTGGGGGTTCCGATCCTATGACCCCCCACCTGGTTGCACAGGAGGACACGCCTGCCCGCTGAAGGGGAGCTGGTGATGGGGCTGGCAGCTCCGCGGACCCTGGGGTGGATGGAGGCCGGGCTGTGGCCCTTCACCTGCGGCCTCCGTGGCTCCCGGGTGCCCCAAGCTGCTGACTCTCTTGGTGTGGGTTTTTATGTGTTTGGAAAAAAGTAAGCCGGGCAAGGTGGCGCATGTCTGTAATCCCAGTACTTGGGAGGCTGAGACAGAAGGATTTCAGGTTCCAGGACAGCCTCAGCAATTTAGTGAGACTCTCGGCAACCTAGGGAGACCTTGTTTCAAAATAAACAATAAAATAGGGCTGGGGGTGTAGCTCAGAGGTACAGTGCCCCTGGGTTCAATTCCCAGTAACACACACACACACACACACACACACACACACACACACACACGTACATCCAGCGTGCACAGGGCCTCCAGTGGGGGCGGCAGTGGTAAGCCCTCCCTGTGGCTCCGTCCCTGTCCTTGGCATCTTCCCCAAGGGCGCTCGGCGTCTGTCTGGCATTGAGCAGTGCCCTAGAGACCTGTGCCCCTCTCACCCCCCACTGCAGCTCGTCTCAGCTCCTGTGCATCTTGAAACCCCTCCAGAACTTCGATGTGGGTGTTCCAGAAGCATCTCCTGGAGAGGTGGTCTTGGAAATGGTCAGGATTCCAATGCTGGGGCTCGGGGGCGGGCGGGGGATCTGGTCGGCTGGACACTTGGTGGTCTCTGATAAGCAAGGGGCCTGGTCTGAGGACACGGAGGGACGAGAGCACAGCAGAGAGAGGGAGGACAGGAGGGGCCTCCGCTGGGGCTGTTGCTCACTCGTGCCAGGCGGGCACCATGCTTGGAAGTGTTTGGCAGAGCCAGAGCCTTCTAGAGCCTTCCAGAGCCTTCTAGAGCCTTCCAGAGCCTAGCAGTTATCAATGATGCCTTTTGGGGGGAGGGCAAGACTGGGTAGAAACAGACATTTATTTATCTTTATTTTTAATTTAATTTATTTATTTACTTGTGTATATGGAACTAGGGATTGAACTCAGGTGCATTCTACCTCCAAGCTACACCTTCAGCCCTATTTTTTATTTTTATTTTGAAACAGCATCTCGCTAGGTTGACGAGAGTCTCAGTACTTGCTGAGGCTGTGCTAGAACTTCCTGTCTTCACTTCCCAAGTACTGGGATTAAAAGCATGTGCCACCATGCCTGGCTATTTATTTTCATTTTTACTTTTTTGTGGTACTGGGGATTGAGCCCAGGGGCATTCGACCTCTGAGGTACACCCCCAGCCTTTTTTTTTTTTTCTCCTTCATTTTGAAACAGGGTCTCGCAAAGTTGCAGAGGGCCCTGTTAAGTTGCTGAGGCTGGCCAAGAACCTGTGGTCTTCCTGTCTCAGCTTCCCAATTACCGGGATTACAGGTGTGAGCCACTATGCCTGGCTTATTCAATTTATTTATTTATTGTGGTACTGGGGACTAAACCCAGAGATATTCTACTTCTGGGCTACACCCCCAACCCTATTTTATTCTTTTTATTTTGAAACAGGGTATCACTAAGTTGCGGAGAGTCTAAGTTGCTGAGGCTGGCTTCGAACCTACGATCCTCCTATCTCAGCCTCCCAAGTACTGGGAAGTTATCTATTTATCTATTTATTTTTGTGGTACCGGAGATGGAACCCAGGGACATTTGAACTGATATTACAAGCATTTACCACCACACCTGGCTGGGATTATTTTTTATTTGGGAACATGGTCTCACTAAATTGCCTTGCCAAGTTGCCCAGGCTGGTCCCAAGCCTGTGGTCCTCCTGTCTCAGCCTCCCAAGTATGGCTTACGGACGTGCACTGCTGCACCTGACTAACTGATTTTCAAAAAACCCTTAAGTCTGGGCATGGTGGCGCATGCTTGTAATCCTAGTACTTGGGAGGCTGAGACTGGAGGATCCGGGTTCGCAGCCAGCCTCAGCTACTTAGTGAGGCTCTCCGAAACTTAGTGAGACCCTGTTTCAAAATAAAGAATAAAATATAGGACTGGGGGTGTAGCTCGGAGGTAGAGTGCCCCTGAGTTCAATCCTTAAGGCTGGGTGTGATGCCGCATGTTTGTCTCCGTAGCCTCTGGTCTCCTGGGGGGCAGGATGGCTGTAGGGTGCCCCCCTTCTTTAGCACCTTGAGGGATACAGGAGGGCAGAGAGCTGCAGGCTAACTCCCCGCTGCCGGGTGGACAGGCAGTTGGGACTTCTGTCCTTCTCTGTCCATGGTAATGTCAGATAGGAGAGTCCAGCTGTCCCCTGGCTGGCCGGGCAGCAGGAAGCGTCAGTCCCCTTAGCTGCACGAGCAGGCCCGGGTGCCGCTGTTCTCGGGGTGCTGGCTCGGAGCCTGCCAGGTTCTCAGGTCCCGCCCGCACCCTCGTGGTACTGCTAGGCTGAGACTCAGCCATCCAAGGCCACTCTGTCACCAGGAAGGAGTCCCTACCACCACTGCTGAGGAGGAAGCCCCCAGAGAGGGTGGACAGGTGGCCGCGTGTCCTAGAGGGACCTCGGGAGTGGACCCACCCACCGGAGTCTTTGAGGTGCTGACTGAGCTCCCCGGGGTGCAGGTCCCTGTCGGGAAGTACTGCCCGGTATAGTCAGTTTCACCCTTACAGGTGGGGCGGCCCTTACCCCCAGGGCCCAGGATCCGAGTGTTTCAGATTTTGGAATTTTTCAGATTTTGGAATATTTGCATAGACTTTACTGGTTGAACATCCTGAATCTGAAAATCAAAATTCTCCCAAATCAGAAACTTTTCTAACGCCGGCGTGGAGGTTAAAAAGGTTTGGATTTGGGAGCATTTCGGGGCTTTGGATCATGGCTCCTTAAAAGACATCTTGAGCCAGGCGTGGTGGAGCACACTTGTTGTAATTCCAGTACTTGGGAGACTGAGACCAGAGGATCCAGGTTCGCGGCCAGTCTCAGCTACTTAGTGAGGCACTACGCAACTTAGTGAGATCCTGTTTCAAAATAAAGAATTAAAAAAAATAGAGCTGGGGGTATAGCTCGGAGGTAGAATGCCCCTGAGTTCAAGCCCCAGTACCGGAAAAAAAAAAAAGATGTCTTTTTCCTGATTTGAGCCCAGTCAGTTCCATATTCAAAGTTAGGGTACAGGGCACGGTGGTGCACACCTGAGATCCCAGCACTTGGGAGGCTGAGACAAGAGGATCGCAGGTTTGAGGCCAGCCTCAGTAACTTAGCGAGAGAGACCCTGTTTCAAAATAACAAATTAAAAAAGGGGTGAGGGTATAGTTCAGAGGTAGAATGTACCAAGTTCAATTCCCTAGCACCAAAAAATAAATAAGGAGGGAAAAAAGGCAGAGGGCCAGGCATGGTGGTGCATACCTATAATCTCAGTACTTGGGAGGCTGAGACAGGAGAATCAAAGGTTCAAGTCCAGCCTTGGCAACTTAGCGAGAGTCTGTTTCAAAATAAAATACAAAATAGGGCTGAGGTGTGTAGCCTTGGTACCTCAGAGGTAGAATGCCCCTGGACTCAATCCCCAGTACCTACCAAGAAAAAAAAGGGAAGAGAGATGAGGGATCTTGGGGATAGGACAGTGAGGGTTAGATGTCACTTGCCTGGTGACCTTGGGCTTGTCACTCAGCCTCTGGGTACCTTGATTTCATGGTGTGACATACTAGGCAATGGACCTAATCCACAGGTGTTTGCAGAGCGTAGAGGTCAGAGTTGACTGCTTATGATGTCTATCACCGGTTTCTCAGTAAAATCCCGTTTTCTGTGGGGCATGTTCGCGGCATCATAACGCTCTTCCTCTGCACCTTCGGGAGAAGGTGAGTCACAAATTGTAGCTGTGGCCCTGCAGGCCTCCCCTCCTTCTCCTTTCTGCTCTTTCTTTTCCCTCCAAGTAAAGGAAGCTCATTGCAGTGCCAGAGGGGATCAAAAAATATTTGGAAATTTCTTTGGGGGTGTTACCCTCCAAGTTCATGCAAACATATTTCGTTATTTCTCATCTGAGCTGTCCAAATATCAGAGTGCTCTGTGATATTTCATTTTGAAAAGTAACATTTTAGTTCCATTATGGGAGGGGGGGTGTCTTGGTGTGATTTTTAGCATGTGGCAGGTAACAGTGGGCTGACTCTCAGGTCACACTGAGCGGTGTCCACCAGGTGTGCCACTGGGCAGCTTGACCCACGGAGCCTCCAGGGGATACGCAGGCTATAACTTAGTGAAGTGACCAGCCACGCTGGCCCCGAAGCCAGAGCTATGGGCCACGCTGCTGAGTTCCATTTAGAGGCTAGTCAAAGGCCCACAAGTAACCCAGAATATAGACTAGGTAATTATTATGAAGCGCATACTAAGGCCAGGCGTGGTGGCACAACACTTGTAATCCCAGTACTTGGGAGGCAGAGCTGGGAGGACCACAGGTTTAAGGTCAGCTTCAGCAATTTAGTGAGACCCTGTTTTTTTTTTTTTTTTTTTTTTTTGCGGTACCGGGGATTGAACTCAGGGGCATTCTACCTCCGAGCTACACCCCCAGCCCTATTTTTTATTCTTTATTTTGAAACCGAGTCTCACTAAGTTGCAGAGTGCCTCACTAGGTAGCTGAGGCTGGCCGCGAACCCGGATCCTCCGGTCTCAGCCTCCCGAATGCTGGGATTACAAGCGTGCGCCACCACGCCCGGCAGAGACCCTGTTTTTTAAAACCAACCAACAAACAAAAAAGTCGCACGCTTGTAATCCCAGTACTTGGAGAGGCTGAGATGGGAGGATCACAGGTTCATAGCCAGCCTCAGCTACTTAGTTGAGGCCCTCTGCAACTTAGAGGACCCTGTTTCAAAATAAAGAGTAAAAAAATAGGGCTGGGGGTGTAGCTCGGAGGTAGAATGCCCCTGGGCTCAATCCCCAGTACTGCAAAAATAAATAAATACATGCATAAATAAACAAATAGGGCTGGGGGTGTAGCTTGGAGGTAGAATGCCCGTGGGTTCAATTCCTGGTACTAAGTAAATAAGTAGCACACTTTAGGGAAAGTGACAGGCCAGGGAAGGGCCTGCTGAATCACCGCTGTGACTCCACAGAAGATGGGTAAGCCCAGGGCAGGTGGGCCACGGTGGGCCAGGGCCGCCTCTGTTCTTTTGTGACAAGTTATGGGTGTCATTTACGCCCCCTTCCGATGCTGCAGGAGCCTGCCTTATTTTTTTGCCAGTGGCCTTTGTGCGGGGCCCCATTCAGCCAGCCGGGTCATTTGAATAAGCACTGCTGCTGTCATTGTCCCTGAGTTACCCATCAACCAGCCCCAGCCGGGAGGGGGCGGCCGGTTTCCGTGGTTACCGCCACTGCTGTAAATGTAATCTGGGGCCTGGGGGCAGGGGCTGTCAGCAGCCTCCTGTGCTAGGTCCTCTCTTGGAGGGACGGAGCACCAGGTTCTGCGGGGTGCTGGTCTTTCCCGTGAGCCCAGCTTTCCTGCCGGTGGAGAGGTGGAGTGGGGTGGAGAGGCAAGTTCAGGGTGCTGGGGGGAGGCCTCTGGGTGACAGTAATCATGGCTGGGACCTGGCATGTTCAGGGATTTGGATTTGCAGGCTTTGGTGGAGGTGGAGGGGAGGGGTGGATCCAAACCCTATAGATTGGAAGAATGCAGAGGGAGGCCAGCCTGAGTCAGTCCCTGGCATTTGGGGTTCTCAGATGTGAAAGCAGAGGATGCCGGGAATGGAGGAGGGGCACACAGGCAAGCAGCCTCCACAGTGGGTAGCAGTGCCAAGACCCTGAGGGTGGCTGGGTTTGTTTGTTTATTGTGGTACTGGGGATTGAACTCAGGGGCATTTCTACCTCTGGGCCATGCCCCACAGCTGTTTTATTTTTTATTTTGACACAGGGAGGGTCTTACTATGTTGCGGAGGGCCTAAGTTGCTGAGGCTGGCTGCAAACCCGCGATCCTCTTGTCTCAGCCTCCCAAGTGCTGGGATTACAAGTGCCCATCACCATGCCCAGCGGTGGCCGGGTGGTGATGCAGGCTTAGGCTGCGCCCCATCCCTTCCTATTACAGTCCATCTGGTGCTGACTGTCCGTGTGCCACAGGGGCTGCAGATATGAGAAGTAGTTCTGCCAAGTCCCTCCCTGGATGCGCCATGTTCGGAGGATCAAATGACTGAAGTGTCTTCTAAAAATGTCTCACTAGTTGACACGCTTGCCGCCGGCCGAGAAGCTTATTGGGTGTCTCCTCCAAGCTCGTTATCAGCGTCTAACATTCTGACCAGTCTGACGGGTAGGATGGGGCTAGTCCTCTGCCCACCGCCCCTCATTCCTTGGGGCAGATCTCTTCTCAGTGCTTATAGGACATTCCTGTTTCTTGGGGTCTCTCACCTCGCCTTAGATTCCCTTTCAGTTTGGGGTTCAGCGTTCCTGAAACCAGAGTATCAAGCTCTCATATCTTATTTCAGTGTTTTTTTGTTTTTATGTGGTAGTAGGGATTGAATCCAGGGGGTATTCTACCTCCACGCTACACCCCCCAGTCCTATTTTGTTTCTTTATTTGGAAACAGGTCTCACTAAGTTGCAGAGGGCCTCACTAAGTAGCTGAGGCTGGCCTTGAACCTGTGAGCCTCTGGTCTCAGCCTCCCAAGTACTGGGATTATAAGCATGTGCCACCATACCTGGCTTCAGTGTTTTTATAGGCTTATTTCGCCATTATGAACTGATTTTTAATCTATTGAGTAATGTGGGGTAGTGAGGTGAGGGTTTAGTTTCCCATTTATTTATTAGTGTGTGTGTGTGGGTGTGTGGGGGTACTTGGTGTTGAACACAGGGGGTGCTGTACTTCTGAGCTACGCTCCCTGCCCTTTATTTATTTAATTTATTTACTTACTTATTTATTTATTTATTTATTGTGGTACTGGGGATTGAACCCAGGGGCATTCTACCTCCAAGCTATACCCCCAGCCCTATTTTTTACTCTTTATTTTGAAACAGGGTCTCACTAAGTTGCGGAGTGCCTCACTAGGTAGCTGAGGCTGTGTACCCGGATCCTCCGGTCTCAGCCTCCCAAGTACTGGGATTACAAGTGTGCGCCACCCCCGCCTGGCTCGCCCTTTTAAACGGGGTCTTGCTAAGTTCCTGAGGCTGGCCTCCAACCCATGGTCCTCCTGTCTTACAGCCTCCCAAGGTTTGGGATTAGAGTACTTCAGTATCTTTTATTTGAAGAGTCACCGGCCAAATGCCACCTTTATCACAAACTGCATTCCACAGGCACCCAAGAGGGGCCCTCTCAGCTGCCTCCTGCTCTTCTTTGTTCTGACCCGCACTATCTGAATTACTTTACATTCTAGCACGGTCTGAAAGCCAGTGGAGTATGCTTTCTCCCAGTGTAGTTTCTCACAGTTCCCTTGGGTTATTCTTATGGCTGCTCCCTTCTGGGTTAGCTTAATAAATACATTATAAAGATCTATCGAATTACAAAAGAAAATCTAGCCGGGCGTGGTGGCGCACGCTTGTAATCCCAGCATTTGGGAGGCTGAGACCGGAGGATCCGGGTTCGCGGCCAGCCTCAGCTACCTAGTGAGGCCCTCCTCAACTTAGTGAGACCCGGTTTCAAAATAAAGAATAAAAAATAGGGCTGGGGGTATAGCTCGGAGGTAGAATGCCCCTGAGTTCAATCCCCAGTACTGCAAAAAAAAAAAAAAAAAAAAGAAATATAAAAGAAAATCTGGTAGGAATCTGGATGGGTATGTTATGGGGTGTTCGGACTGTACCCCAAAAATAGAATAATAATCCAGGTTCTTTGATATTGTGAAAAAAAGAATTTTAACACATATCAATCACAACATCTGGCAGGTTTAATTCTTCAGG
>PVLC010010932.1:15205-42198 GCA_004027655.1 Graphiurus murinus
CCAAGAGAGCGAGAGACACGTGGATTCCAGGGGGTATAGGAGAGGGCGGGGTCCTTCCAGCCCCTCACTCTCAGTTTCCAAGATTTTCATAGGTTGAGTTCCAGGTGAGATTTTGCTCCTCCTCTTTCCAGGTGTGCGGGATTTGACGGTACCTCCCAGGTGGGCTGGGCTGTAGTTTCTCTTGGGCCGAACCAAAATTTTCTTTTCAAGGGGCGGACAACACTCTCCGGATTTTTTTTTTTAAAAAGGCTAAAAACTATATTTCTATGAATTTTCCCGATACCTCTTTTCTACCTAACATTCATACTTCTAAGCTACCTCATCAGGTATAACATTGTGTTTACAGGTTCCTTTTTTTTTTTTTTTTGGATACTGAGGATTAAAGCCAGGGACATTCTGCCTCTAAGCTACACCCCCTAGGCCTATTTTATTTTTTATTTTGAAGTAGGGTCTCACTAAGTTCTGGAGGGCAGCCGGACGTGGTGGCGCACACTTGTAATCCCAGCATTTGGGAGGCTGAGACCAGAGGATCCGGGTTCAAGGCCAGCCTCAGCTACCTAGTGAGGCCCTCCATAACTTAGTGAGACCCTGTTTCAAAAATAAAGAATAAAAAATAGGACTGGGGGTATAGCTCAGAGGTAGAATGCTCCTGGGTTCAATCCCCAGTACCGCAAACAAACAAACAAAAAAAGTTCTGGAGGGCCTCACTATAATGAGGCTGGAGCAAACCTATGATCCTCCTGTCTCAGCCTCCCAGGATTACAGGTGTGTGCCACCACGCCTGGCTCTACAGGTTACTTTTGTAGTGGGTTGAATAGTGCCCCTCTCCCCCCAAAAGATAATGTCTATCCAGAAACTTTCAATGTGACTTTATTTGGAAAAAGAGTCTTTGCATATATATATGAAAGCTAAGGGTGTGGAGATGAGGTCCTCCTGGATTAAGGTGTGTCCTAAATCCAACAGCAAGTTCTTTGAAGAGGAGAGAGGAGAGTGGGGGCAGGGGTACACACCTGTAATGCCAGTTCTTGGGAGGTTGAAACAGGAGGATCACACATATGAGACCAGTATGTGCTAACTTAGACCCTGTTTCAAAAAAAAAAAAAATAGTTCTGGGGTGTAGTTTCATGTTAGAATGTCTCTGTGTTCATTCTCTAGTAACACACATGTGTGCACACACACACACACACACGCACACACAAGAGAGAGGAGAAATGAGGAGAATGGACAGATGTTTGAAAACGGGCTGAGATGGGATGGTGCCCCCCCCCCCCCCCGCCCCAGCCACAGGCGCCAAGGGTTGCTGGTTGCTGGTTGCTGACCCCAGAGCTGGAGGAAAGGCCTGGAGCAGGTGCTGCCTCAGACCCTGGAGGGAGCCAGTCCAAGTACACCTTGATTTGGGACTTCTAACCTCCAAGCTGGCAGCATAACTTCTTGTTGCTATAACCCACCAGGGGTCTGGTCATTTGTTACAGCAGCTATAAGAAACCCTCTGGGAAGAAATGGCATTCATTTGAAAAAGATGCCATCTGGTTTTCTATTTTGAAACACTGCATATTTCTTCTTTCCTTAATGCCATATTTTATGTAAGACAAAAAAAAAGCTATTTATTTATTTATTTGGTACTGGAGATTAAACCCAGGGGCATTCTGCCTCTGAGCTAACCACTCAGCCCTATTTAAGTAATTATTATTTAAAAAAATTTTTTTTGATACCCCCAGCCCTATTTTTGATTCTTTATTTTGAAACAGGGTCTCATTAAGTTGTGGAGTGCCTCACTAGGTAGCTGAGGCTGGCCGCGAACCTGGATCCTCTGGTCTCAGCCTCCCAAATGCTGGGATTACAAGCATGTGCCACCATGCTTGGCTTATTTTTTTAAAATTCAAGACAAGGTCTCGCTGGATGTGTGGCACACACTTGTAATCAAAGTACTTGGGAGGCTGAGACAAGATGTTCACAGGTTCACGGCCAGCCTCAGCTACTTAGTGAGACCCTCTACAACTTAGTGAGACCCTATTTCAAAATAAAGGATAAAAAATAGGGCTGGGTATAACTTGGAGGCAGAATGCCCCTGAGTTCAGTGCCCAATACCACAATAAACAAACAAACAAATAAACAATCAAACAGGGTCTCACTAAGTTGTGAAGGGCCTCACAAAGTTGCTGAGGCTGGCTGTGAACCTGTGATCCTCTTCTTACATCCTCTCAAGTACTAGGATTATAGGCCTGTGCCACCATGCCAACAAAAAAGATCGTTACAAACATTGGAAAAGATGAAATGACACTTCTAGTTTTTAATTTTGGGTATTGTGTTATTCAGTTGTAGAATTTCCTTTCAGTTGTTTTTTTTGCTCTGCCATATTCTTTTTCTCTGTCTCCTGCTCTCGAGTGAGACTGTCAGTCCTGCCTCTTCCTTCTCTGAACCCTGAGCACAGCAGTTCTTATGTCTGTGTTTTGTAATTCCTCTGTGGTTGTTCCCTGCTGTGTTGGAATGTCTGTTGATTGACATCTGGGTTGTCTTATCTCCTTGTGTGCCTGGTTGTTTCTTAATGTACCAGGCATTGCATTTTCATGATTTTAGGAATAACAGGAGGCCTAGGATGCCATTGTCTTCGTCTAGAGAGAGTTCCGTTGGGTTCTGGCAGGTGCCGGAGGTACTGCTGACCTGGGGTCCTCCTTGGCTGCGGGGCCTGACTTCTGCTCCTAGTAAGGGCCACAGATGGTCAGCCGTAGGTGGGCTTTGGACAGGGTGCTTTGGCCTGCCCTCCTTCTATAGGTGATCTCGGGAGTTCTTCATGCACCCCACACACACACACGCCTCACAGAAACATGCTCTAGTTAGTGGCGGATGTAACCACCGTTGATCTTGCGCTTTCTGTGGGGAATGTGGTCCGAGCAGCAGAGTTCGACGGCCCGTTTGTGATGGGGGCTGCCTGCACTAGTGAAGGAAGTTCTTTATGAGTCACTTCGGTTGACAGCCTGTGAGCCTTGCAACAGCCCTGAGGCCTGCGCGCTTTTCCCACCCTGTGGGATCTTTTCTGCTCCTAACACAGCGAGGAGGGATTTGCCAAGAGCGTCCGAGCCTGTCACCGCAGTCCCAGGAACACTTACAGTCGCCATGATACCACCGTGACATATTTTTCACAGTTGGGTATCAAGGGTGTTTTGATTTAAAGAATCAGCGCGCAGCAGTTGTCTTAACGGTGTGTCAGAGACCTGTCACGCCGCAGATGCCAGAGTCTCTCTCCATTGGCCCTTGCTAGGGGGCTGGTACACCACAAGGTCTCCATGGCAACAAGCAAGGCGTGGTCTCTGTCTCTGCCTCTGCGCTTCGTGACATGGCCAAGATGGGCTTCTGCACCAGGTTTGTAACTCATGAACCCTTTCTGTCCCAGGATCTCCTGCTGTTGGTTGGCCACTCAAATACTCGCCCTGTGAGTGGACATACATCTCATCTTTTCTAGCTGAGACCCCACGTATAAAGCAAACTCCCAGAGCCGGGGATGGTGGTGCCCGCTTGTAATCCCAGCACTTGGGAGGCTGAGACCAGAGGATCGGGGTTCGCAGCCAGCCTCAGGTACCTAGTGAGGCCCTCCGCAACTTAGTGAGACCCTGTTTCAAAACAAAGAATTAAAAAAAAAAAAAAAAAGCAACCCCCCAGCAGCACCGTGCACCCTGGAGGGGTCTTGACGCTGGCCGGAGCCGGAGGCCTCCCTGAGAAAGCCACAGTGGGTGGGAGCTGCTCCCCGCTGCTGGCTTGTATCTGAGGCATGCTTGAAACCACAAGTCAGCTGGTGCTTAACTGATGCCAGGGCGTGAGGTCTGTGGTCTGCACGGCCTCCTCTCTCTTTGAGACCTCGGGGGAGCCTCCCAGAGCCCCAGCGAGCCCTGTCCTCATGGTGAGGGTCTCTAGGGGTGGCTACCGCTAGTTTCTGTAGGGACCTGGGTACCAGCGAGCCCTGTCCTCATGGTGAAGGTCTCTAGGGGTGGCTACCACTAGTTTCTGTAGGGACCTGGGTACCCAGATGTCAGGAGGTGACCAGCCAGCCCCGGCCAGTTTATCACTCTGGTACCCAACAAGCCAGGGATGCTGCCAGCGCCTCCTTTTCTCTGTGTATGAGAGAAAACGCACCCAGAAAGGAGGTGAGGACATTACCTGGTAAGCCTGACTAAAGAGAGGGATCTGGTCTAGTTTCTTCTCTTGCCCACATTTATTCCCCCACCCCAAAAAAAGACGTTGTAAATGTTTTTCATGCCCTTTTCATCTGCTGTTTGATCCTTTGTCCTACACCCAATATGCATTTCTAATTTGGAAGAAAATACATCCAGGTCAGAGCAATGCATACTACTGGTTTTTTAAACAAAGGGGTAGGTTTTTATGGAAAGGAGGAATAAAGAGGTAATTTTTGCGCACGGCTGGAGCGGGGCCAGGAAGATGTCAAGCTGGAAGTTGAAGCAGGGCTGCGTCTCTGAGTGAATCAGCCATTTGCTCTCCATTGTGAGTTTATGTAAATACAGCGCAAATGTGTCACCGAGAGCTCCTGTGGCCAACTCATTTTCAAGCAGACTTTTCTTTTCTTGCGGTACTGGGGATAGAACCCAGGGGCATTCTACCTCTGAGCAACACCCCCAGCCCAATTTTTTTCTTTTATATATATATATTCTTAATTTTATTGGTGCATTGTAATCATCCATCTGAATGAGGGTTAAATGAGTGTTGTGTGCATGTATGCCTCTACCAGCGTGCCCTAATTCCCGCCCCACTCCCTTCCCCTGCCTCCTCAAGTTCAGTTTAGTGATCGACTTTGGTATGTTTATAAAAGTACATCATATGCATTAGGATGCCCCCCCCATCACCTTCAGTTAGGCCGCCTTCTTTGCTCATCTAAGGTTTCTCCTTCTTCGTCTGGAGTCCCCCCATGTCCCTTTTTCTCCCTAGCTTCCACATATTGGGGAGAGCATCTGACTTTTTACTTTTTGTGACTCACCAATCTCACTTAGCATAATGTTCTCCGGTTCCATCCATTTCCCTGCAAATGACATAATTTTGTTCTTCTTTGTGGCTACATAAAATTCCATTGTATACATACCCATACTTTTGTAATCCATTCTTCTGTCCAATTAATTAATTAATTAACTTATTTATTTATTTTGAGGTACTGGGGATTGAATCCAGGGGCATTCTTCCTCCGAGCTACACCCCCAGCACTATTTTTTTTCTTTTTTTTTTTTTTGCGGTACTGGGGATTGAACTCAGGGGCATTCTACCTCCGAGCTATACCCCCAGCCCTATTTTTTATTCTTTATTTTGAAACCGAGTCTCACTAAGTTGTGGGGTGCCTCACTAGGTAGCTGAGGCTGGCCTCGAACCCGGATCCTCCGGTCTCAGCCTCCCGAATGCTGGGATTACAAGCGTGCGCCACCACGCCCGGCTCCCCAGCACTATTTTTTATTCTTTATTTTGAAACAGGGTCTCACTAAGTTGCAGAGGACCTCACTAAGTAGCTGAGGTTGGCCTCAAACCTGGAAGCGTGCGCCACCACGCCCGGCTTTATTCTTTATTTTGAAACAGGGTCTCACTAAGTTTCGGAGGACCTGACTAAGTAGCTGAGGCTGGCCCGGAACCTGTGATCCTCTGGTCTCAGCCTCCCTAGTACTAGGATTACAAGCATGCACCACCACGCCTGGCTCAAGCAGGCTTTTCTAATGAGAACAGAACTTCTGTTTTGAAACGAGGCTGGCGTGTGCCCATGGAGATCAGCTTCATTCCTAGGAGGAGCGACCTGAGCCCTGGGTCTGCCTGGACGCTGGAGGACCCTGGAGTGGCTGGGGCCACCATGGGTTGCGGCACCTGACCAGGTTCTTCTGTTTCTCTTCCAGGTATCAACCTGCTGGCTACACCCCCAGCTCTATTTTATTTTTTATTTTGAAACAGGGTCTCACTAAGTTGCTGAGGGCCTTGCTACTGAGGCTGGCCACAAACCTGGATCCTCCTTTCTCAACCTCCCAAGTACCAGGATTATAGCCCTGTGCCATAACTCCCAGCTCCTGGTGTGGAGTTTAATGAGCTCTTGCCCCGCCCCTTGCCCCGCCCCTTCCTGGACACCTGCCAGGTGCTGGTGAAGACAGCAGAGCCTAGCGAGACATTGCTCACCTGCAGATATTAAAGAGAATAGAGCGACTTTTGATTTTCTTTTTGCTAGTCTACAGGAAAAAACTTGAAAGTTACTTTCTGGCGAGATTTCTTTAGCATAGTGGTTCTCAGATGGGGGTGCCTTCCCCCCCCCCAGACATTTGGGGACGTCCTGGTTGTCGCACTGTGGGGAGGCAGTGCTGCTGACCCCTACTGGGTGGAGTGGGGGGATGCTGCCCTGTATCTTCACACGGTGAAGAGAGAGACGCAGTTCAGAACGCCCCTGGTGCCAGTGGGGGAGCACTTTGGAGGGTCTGCGGGGCCTGAGTTTCGGCCGCCTCCTCCCCTGTGCCGAGTGTGTGTCCTGACTCCAGTAGTGCTGAGCTTACTGGGAGAATCCTTTGTGCAAGGGACGGTGGGGCGTGGGTGGTCCCAGGGCCTGGAGTCCGGGCTTGCATTTTGGTCCCTCATCAGCCAGCCAAGTGGTCATGGGCCAGTTCCTGCACCTCCCGCTGCTCAGAAGGCTGCTCCCTGCACAGGGCCGGGAGGGCGAGGCCTGCCTCAGGGCTGTTTGGAAGAGCAGGCTGCAGCACCTGGAGCGGGTCTTGGCTGCTCTTAAGCATGGCCGTGATGCCAGAAACCCGTTCTGTGCCCAAGGAGGGGCGGTGCAGGGGCTGCAAGGGACCGGTTTTGCAGGCCTGTCTGCAGGCTGCTGTGCGCCCCCCATCCCCCGCCCCATGTAGGCTGGGTTCGGTGCCTCTCCCTCCCAGGTCACGTTGGAAAAGTGCTTTCTTTTTTTTTTTTTCAGAACTGGGGATTAAACCCAGGGGCATTCTACCTCTGAGCTACATCCCCAGCTCTAGTTTTTCTTCTTTATTTTGAAACAGGGTCTCACTAAGTTGCAGAGGGCCTCACTAAGTGTCTGAGGCTGGCCATGAACTTGTGATCCTCCTGCCTCAGCCTCCCAAGTACTGGGATTACAAGTGTGTGCCACCATGCCTGGCTAGAAAAGTGTTTTTGTTGCTGTTTTTAAGCATAATGGCTCAAAGACATTTGGCTGTGCCTGGGATGTCCTGGTTGTCACATAGCTCCAGAATGCACAGGCAACTGTCTTTTCTGTCTGTCATTGTCACCCGACATCGAGAACAGCCACCTTTGGCAGGAGGCTGTAGACGGGGATCCCAGGAGCCCCAGCCTCCCCCACAGCTCAGCTACCACCTTCTGCAGACCCTGGGAAATCCTCTTCTCTGCTCTGTCCTATGAGATGTAACTAGGGTGCAGGACTCCTGCGTCTGAGGTGACTTCTGGCTGGGGGAGACACGCCGGGTGGACATGCCTGGGGCCTCCTGGGCCCTGTGCATCATGCAAAGTTGGTGCTCAGAAAGCTGCTCGTGTGGTCGACAGCCTTGGACCGTGGTGGACAGCCTTGGACCGTGGACACCCAATTAGGTTCCCACTCCGGGGGAGGAAGCTGAGACCCTGGGGAGGGACTGCTTTCACACACCCAGGCTGGCTGCCCTTGGTTGTCCTTGAGTCTGAGGTGAAAGAGAGGACAGGTGTTTCCTGCAGAATCCGGGCTGGCTCACGCCCTCTGAGTTGGGCACACTCTCCTCTGGAACCCTGTGCTCCTTCAGGGTCCAAGCAGCGGCTCTCCCTGCACGTGGCAGAGGCCAGGGCTCCTCCTCTGGCTTACTTGGTGGCCATGCAAGTTACAGATCGCCACTACCTGGAGCAGAGGTGGGAAAGAAGGCCCCAGTCAATGGGTAGAAGCACCCCGGTGAGAAAGCATGGCGCCTGTGCGCCACCGGGCCAGTAAGAAGCTGCCCAGGCTAAGCGCCGGTCAGCACTTTCTGGTGTGATTACTGGAAGGATTCAGGACATCAGGTCTTTGCTGGTTTAAGATTCCAAGCAATGGCCGGGCGTGGTGGCGCACGCTTGTAATCCCAGCATTCGGGAGGCTGAGACCGGAGGATCCGGGTTCGCGGCCAGCCTCAGCTACCTAGTGAGGCACTCCGCAACTTAGTGAGACTCGGTTTCAAAAAATAAAGAATAAAAAATAGGGCCGGGGGTATAGCTCGGAGGTAGAATGCCCCTGAGTTCAATCCCCAGTACCGCAAAAAAAAAAAAAAAAAAAAAGATTCCAAGCAATGAAAGTGGACATCCCCAAGCCTGGTCCCTGCTGAAAATATTCACGTCGTAAGAACTGAATCCCCAGCAGATAGATACTCCTGAGGCCAGGGTCACGGCTAGCAGGGAAGGGCCCAGCCTGCTTGTGGGGTGTGGGTGCTCTGAGGACCCTTTCTGCCCCTGGCCCCAAGTGCTACGTGCTGAAAAGATCCACGCAGCGGTGCAGGAGGGACTCACTGCTGTCTTGCAGAAAATGCTGTTTCTTGGACATTTCCACCAAAAAGCAGGGGTTGGCGCACTTGTCCTGCCTTGTCTCTTGGTGGCTGGACCGTGTGGTCTTCCTGGCTTCTCTAGGCCTGTGCCGTGTCCTGAGCCTGGTACGAATAGCTCTCATACACTTGTGTGTGCACACACACGCCCACATGCTGTGTGCACACCTGTGGCACCCTCAGACCAGCCCCCTGCCACCAGCCTGTGTTAAACTGCATGGACCACAGGCTCCGGTTGCGAGGAATAGAGAGATGATGGGGTGGATTTCCAGTCCCAGTGGGTGCTGACCACAGTTAGCTCCGCCCTCGGTGCCCCTCCCCCTCTGCCACCACTGAACTGAAACCAAGGACAGCTGGTGGAAGCAGTCCCCCACACCCCACCTGCACCCTGGACACCCCTCCCCCACACCTTGACCGTCTGGACACCCCACCACACACTCCTCTTCTAACCTGGACACCCCTCCTGGCACCCACCCCACCTGATGCCCCTCCCCCACACCCGATTCACATCTATAGTCCTCCACCACGGCCCCCCTGTACCCTGGCCATCCTGCCCCACACCCCTCCCCCTCCCATCTGCACCGTGGCCACCCTCCCCCACACCCCTCCCCCGCGGCACTCACGCACTGCAACTCTCCCGTCTGTCGCCCCGCCAGGCTGCGTGCGCGCCCCTCGAGGGCAAGACAGTGGTTTTCCCTCTTGGCACCCAGGAGCTGCGCCTGGCGCTCAGAGGGCTGCAGATATTTGTTGAATTAATGAGTGACGACACTTCTAATTAGAGTTCCTTTGAGTTTAGGTTGCAGATTGGAATCTTTAAGAAGACTTTACACCAAATAATTTTTAATTATGAGCGAGGTGCGCGTGCAGGCAGCCGAGGTAATTAGGGGGGGAACTTTGCGTGCTCTCCAGGACCCTTGGGGTGCTCTGAGGGGGAAATCCAATTTGTTACTGTTAAGTTGCCCCTTGATCACTTAATCACAGGAAATTTGATATTAGATTAACCTCTCCCATCTGTTCAGACCCGGGCTCCAGGCGCTACTGGAGCAATTTGGAGCCGGCATCTCCTCGGGGCCTTGGGAAGCCCCCGGCTGTGGGTGTGAGTGACATTAAGAGGAGGTCTCCCTGCCCTCACACAGGTGCTCAGTACACAGTAGGTGCTCACCGTGTGCACAATGCACAGGTCTCCTAGGGCCAGGTGGTGTGCAGGGGACAGGGGCTGGCGGGAGGGGTGTGGCGCGGGCCAGGATGCAGCTCACAAACCTTTGTGGTTGGAGCGTCCCAATGCGGCCTCTAAATCCTACCTGGGGCTGTGGAGCACTTTCGGAGCCGAGGAGCAGGGGCTGGCGTCATTGTCACAGGAAACAAGCAGAAATGCTGATCAGAAGACACTACCTCCCAGGAGCAGCCGTGGCCCTTCTGAACCCCTGTGGAAGGCGTCGCTGGCCACCAGACAGACCTTTGCAGGGTCGTGCGGATGGTCCTGGTGCAGGCGCTGCCTTGTGCACAGGGAAGGGAGGCTGGTGGGCCACCTGTCTTTGAGACATGTTTTTTTTTTTTTTTTTTTTTTGCGATACTGGGGATTGAACTCAGGGGCATTCTACCTCCGAGCTACACCTCTAGCCCTATTTTTAATTTTGAAACAGGGTCTCACTAAGTTACAGAGTGCCTCACTAAGTAGCTGAGGCTGGCCTCGAACCCGGATCCTCCGGTCTCAGCCTCCCAAATGCTGGGATTACAAGCGTGCGCCACCACGCCCGGCTTGAGACATGGTTTAGAGCCACTCACACAGAGGGGGCTGTGGAAGGGGGGACATGCCAGCTGCCAGGTGGTTTTCTCTCAGCTTGTGATGCTTCCTTCTCTTCGGCTCCTGGAGAAGGGGTCAGGTGAAGCTGCTGACCAGCCTGGGCAGCCCGAGCGCAGCTGCTGCCCCACCCCTGCGGAGGGGTGACTGCCTCTGCTCATGACCTCGCCACAGGGTAGCTCATTCGCTTCAAAAGGGAGCCGGGCGTGGTGGCACACGCTTGTAATCCCAGCATTCGGGAGGCTGACACCGGAGGATCTGGGTTCTTGGCCAGCCTCAGCTACCTAGTGAGGTCCTCTGCAACTTAGTGAGACCCTGTTTCAAAATAAAGAATAAAAAATAGGGCTGGGGGTGTAGCTCGGAGCTAGAATGCCCCTGGGTTCAATCCCCAGTACCGCAAAAAAAAAAAAAAAAAAAAAAAAGGGAGCCGGCCAAGAAAAGCCTGGGTCTCAGAACCCCGGGGTCCACGGAACTCCGGGTGACATGGAAGCTTGTGGGGTGACAGGACCCGTGTGAGGTGGGGAAGGTTTTTGTTCTTGTCTGTGAATCCTGGAAACAAACCCCACCACCTGGAGGTTGAGGAAAGAGACGTGAGAGAGGTAGAGTACTCAGCCGCCGAAAGCCCCTTTAGTCCTAAAAAGATGAAAGAAAAGATGCTAAAAATTTGCATTTTGTCGGCGGTGGAAAGCTGTGTCATCTTTCTCTCTTTTCCTCCTCTGTGAGAGACTCTAGTTAATCATCTCAAACGACTTGCGTCTTACTCTGCTAATGTCGTGCTAAATCAAGCTCTTCAAATTTAGGACTGGAATTTTCTTGGCAAATATTTAACTTAGAAAAAGAATCCCTGCTCTTCTGTGCTCGGTGGTAGTGACGCAAGCTGCGAATCAGTAGACGCCTGGGCCAATATTTGATCTGCTCCCAGAAGAGCCTCGTGGGTGGCCCCTCACCAAACTGCAGGGCAGGGACCCCGGGAGTGACAAAGATGAGGGAGTGAGGCCCCCCCCTCACATGGAGGGGGCTTGGCCCAACTCGGCCTCCAAGTCATATTTGCATTTCAAAGAGGTCTCAGTGAAATCATTCTGGAAGCAACTTTGCGGCCACTAAGTGGGGAGACACTAGGGTCCCCGAGGGCAGGCCTTCCGTGTCCCTGCCAGCTGCTGTGACCTCGGTCACAGAAGGAGAGCCAGCGACTTGTATGGGCTGGGCAGAGGACTGGCCTTGTCCACTGGGCGTCAAGCAGCCAGGGCGAGTGGGCTGTGTGGCCACCCCGTCCCATCCTCAGCCTTGTCCCCAACCTTCGAAGCTAGTGTCCCTGGCAGCCCCTTCCCCCGGCCCCTGGCTGAAGTCCCCTGGTCGGCCCTCCCCTGGTGAGGCCCGCGCAGGGTCTGGGGACCCGGAACACCCTGAGTTCCGTGTAATGACGGTCGTACTCACTCACCTGCAGATAGGCAGGGCTGTCGCCTCCGTGGCCACACCTTTGCTCTCACAGGGGTCAAACGGTCGTCATGGAAAGCTTCCCAGCGTCTGGAAGCCTGTGCAGTTGGTAATCATCCTTTCTCTGAAAGTGTTTGCGTAAGACAGCTGAACAGACACACGGAGGCTGCCAGACCTTACTGCACCTCGACAGGAAGGTGCAGAGCTGCATCCCCAGGGATGGACCCGTGTGTGTCCTGGACCCGTCCCCAAGCCTCCCTGGGCTCCCTGTCACTGTGGTGAGGGAATCCTGTCGGCCTCGCTGGGAGCGAGAGCACTGATAGGCCAAGACAGTGCCCCGGGCGCTCTCACAGTCTCCCAAGACTCAAGGAAGCAGGGAACCAATTGTCGTGGTTTTACTGATGGGGAAACTGAGGCACAGGGAGGCGTGAGTGGCTTGCCCAAGGCCACACAGGAAGCGGGTGGCAGAGTGGGACCGGCCTGCCCTCAGGGAAGCACCTGTGAACAGACTCAGGAGTGTCTCGGGCCTCCCCAGGTAACTGCGCCCTCTTTCCTGAAGCACCGTCTTCTCCTGGGCGGCTGCTGGCCGTCCTGCGCTTCCATGCCCAGGATCCACGGTGCCAGTCTCCTGCCTCTTCCCTGTCTCGGGGGGCCACGTCCACTCCCACAGCCCTGGGCACCTACCTGACTGGACTTCTGCCTCTGTCCGAGTCAGGCTCTGAGCACAGACTGCTGGCCCCGAGCCCGCGTCCCCATGCCTTTGTAGACACCTTGTCCCATGCAGCCCTTGCTGAGTGACAGCCGTGCTCAAGTCAAGGTGAAGCACCTGTTTCTGCTGCACGGTGTTGGGGCTCAGCGGTGTGGTGACTTGAATGATGGGCAAACTGGAGTGGCCAGGGGCAGAAGCATCTAGAACAGGAGTTGGTAAACTCTGGCCCAGGGGTCAAATCCGGCCACCCTGTTTTCCAAAATAATGTTTGGTACTGGGGATTAAGCCCAGGGGCATTCTACCTTTGAGCTGCACCCCCAGCCCTATTTTTTATTCTTTATTTTGAAACAGGGTCTCATTATATTGCAGAGGGCCTAAGTAGCTGAGGCTGACTGAGAACCTGCCATCCCCCGTCTTACAAGCATGTACCACCACGCCTGGCTTCTTTTATTTTACTTTGAAATAGGTTCTCACTGAGTTACTGAGGGTCTTGCTAAGTCTTTGAGGCCTGGCCTTGAACCTGTGATCCTCCTGTCTTAGCCTCCCTAAGTTATGTTTTATTGGCACCCAGTCGCAGCTGGTCCAACATGCTGCTTGGCCCGCAGGCCTGAACAACTCTTTCCCGTTTGATCCTTTATAGAAATGTCCAGCCGTGCCCTCATCTAGCGCGTCCTTGGCTTGTGTCTGGAGCCAGGGCTGGGGAGGCTCAGGCCCGGCTGGCCCATAGCTCCGGAGTAGTCCCTCGATGCACCTGGGCTGCGCTGGCCTGGCCGCTGGGTTCTGAGGGGGAGCGCCCAGGACAGCCCGGCAGATCCCAGCCTTGGGGCCCTCCCCTCCGGGTGGCCTCCGGGAGCCCACCTAGATTCAAGGGACAGAGGATGCAGAGGCCTCACCTGTCGGTGGGAAGATGTCCAAGCCTCTGTGGCCACGTTCTAAGCTACCGCATCACTCAGACAGGGGGACCACCCCGCCTCCTTCCCGAGTTTCCTGTCTCTGGGAACCGTGTCCCCCATTTGAGCCAGAAACCTTGACCCTGCCGCTTTCTTCCTGTCTGTCATCCTCCGTTCCACCCTCTAGTTCACTTAAAGACCTTTTATTGTTGTTTTCAAGTAATCCAAATATATGAGATAATATAACACACGTGAATGGTTGGAAGGAGAAGCGCAGATGGCGGCGCCCTGCAGGTGTGCAGGACCTTGCTGTCCCTGGGCCCTCGGCGTCCCCCCATCTCTCTCCTGCTGCCCGGGGGACTTCTGTTTTTTTTTTTTTTCAGTACTAGGGATTGAACTCAGGGGCGTTCTACCTCCGAGCTACACCCCCAGCCCTATTTTTCATTCTTTATTTTGAAACCGTGTCTCACTAAGTTGTGTAGGGCCTCACTAAGTAGCTGAGGCTGGCCGCGAACCCGGATCCTCCGGTCTCAGCCTCCCGAATGCTGGGATTACAAGCGTGCGCCACCACGCCGGCTCTTGGCTTCTCATCTTGACTGGCTTGTGGCGTTAGCTCCCCAGAGCATGCCAAGCATGCCGGTCCATAGCTGCCCCCAAATACCTGCTATTCCCAAATTCAAATGCTGTGAAAACCTAAGGGAGTTTTGCAAAAATTCCTTTGGCAGCAGAATGTGACCCAGACCACAGGGGACTGTCGGGGGTCTCCATCCTCAGCGCGGAATCCTCTCACGTTGAGGTGGCTGTGGGCTCTGTCACCGTGTCTCTCGGTGTTCATCCCCAGCCATTCTTTCACAGGTCAGGGATTCTGAATTCCATGCCTGCCTGGTCCCAGAGGTTTCCTGCAAAGGATTCTGGACCTGTCCATGGCTGGACAAGGAGCACAGCATGTTCCATCTGGCTCCTGTCTCTCGAATCCCCAGGCCAGCGACGAGCTGCTTCTGTGTAACAGTGAACACAGAGACCCACGCTCGAGTGGGCCTCAGCCCGCAGCCACAGGGCCCGCTTGGGTTGGTGTGTTTGTTAAAAGCCCTCCCTTTGGGGCTGGCTGGGCTGGGGAGCATATGGCCGTCCCTTGGCAGGTGCTCAAGGGCCACATTGTCATGCTGGATGGCGTCATCGAGGAGAAGGAGGCGCCCGCTTGTTCTCTCCAACGGGTATTGTTGTTTAATCTTCGCCTGGGGGAACTTGGCTGCTGTTCCTGGGACAGGGCAGAAAGGTGGGCTTTCTGATGTTGGCAGGAAAGGGTAGCCGGACAGGCTCCCTGCAGGCCCTGCCAGCGCCACATTTGGGGCCCAGTGGGCAGATGGGCGCCCCAGACGGTGCCGCTGGGAGGTCCTGGACTGGCCCAGCAGCAGCCTCGGTGCTGAGCCAGGATCCCCCCGAGCCCAGCTGCTGCTGCGCAGGCTCCTGGTACTCACTGACGGTCTCCGGCTGGAAGAGTCCAGAATATTGGTGTTGTTTCTTTTTCTTTTCTTTTCTTTTTTGGTACTGAGGCTTAAACTAAGGGGCATTCTATCTCCGAGCTATATCCCTAGTCCTTTTTTTTTTTTGCAGTACTGGGGATTGAACTCAGGGGCATTCTACCTCCAAGCTACACCCCCAGCCCTATTTTTTATTCTTTATTTGGAAACAGGGTCTCACTAAGTTGCGGAGTGCCTCACTAGGTAGCTGAGGCTGGCCTTGAACCCAGATCCTCCGGTCTCAGCCTCCCGAATGCTGGGATTACAAGCGTGCGCCACCACACCCGGCTCCTAGTCCTTTTTAATTTGAATCAGAGTCTCTCTGAGTTGCTGAGTCTCACTAAATTGCTGAGGCTGGTCTCAAACCTGCAGTCCTCTGGTCTCAGCCTCCCCGAGCACTGGGATTACAGGTGTGAGTCCCCACGCCCTGCTGTGTGTGGTTTCTGAGGTCGAGGTTGTCGACTGGGTATAGTTTTGCCGCCCGCAGCCGTCAGACAATGTTTGGAGATATTTTTGGTCGGTATCTGAGGGGGGCCGAGGGAGATGCTACTGGCTTCTAGTGGCAGATGCCTTTGATGTCCTGGGGGGAGTCCCCGCCCCCAGTTATCCTTCCCCTAGTGTCACAGTGCTGTCTGTCTTGGAGAGACCCTCCCTACAAGCCAAGACTCTCAAGCCAGTGCTTTTCTTAACCCTGGTCCTAAGACAGCTTTTTCTGGGCTTGGTCATCAATTTCTGTCCCTCAGCAAAGAAAATAGCTCCATCAGACTTTGGATTCCTGTTCAGCAAATGCATTTTTTTTTTGCAGTACTGAGGATTGAACTCAGGGGCATTCTACCTCCAAGCTACACTCCCAGCCCTATTTTTATTCTTTATTTGGAAACAGGGTCTCACTAAGTTGCGGAGGGCCTCACTAAGTAGCTGAGGCTGGCCGAGAACCTGTGATCCTCCGGTTTCAGCCTCCCAAATGCTGGGATTACAAGTGTGCGCCACCACGCCTGGCTTCAGCAAAGGCATTTCTACATAGCGTTTGTGAGCTCTTGAAACAAAACCAGAAAGGGACAGCAGAAGCTTCCAGCGCAGCGCTGGGTGTGAGCGTGTCGGAAGCCGGGGGCGGCTGGCGCGTCTCCTCTGTGGCACATCGGATGGATCTGCAGGTGGAATGGTTTCTTGCGCAATGTTTATTAGTTTATAACATCAACAGACTGCGGTGGCTTTGGCCCGACCCGAGCGGTAACTCGGCATTTTTATGGGGAGTGAGTGTGGTGCCTCAAAGGTTAGAAAGCGGCCTCCCGGCTCTCCTTGAAGTAGAAGGTGGCTTTGCCTCTCACGAGAATCCCTTTATCTCTGCTGATTTTGTTCAGCCAGCTGGGTTTTAAGGAAATCATTCTTCAAATGCCTTTTTAAGTGGTTTTTATCCTTTTGAATAATCTCATGGAAAAAATAAAACATTCTTATTCAGCCACAGTCCCTTTTTCCCTTTTTTTAAAAAATGGAGATGATATTCACTTAAGATAAAATTAGCCATTTAAAGTGAAGGATTCGAGCTGGGCATGGTGGCGCACGCTTGTAATCCCAGCATTTGGGAGGCTGAGACCAGAGGATCCGGGTTCTTGGCCAGCCTCAGCTACCTAGTGAGGCACTCCGTAACTTAATGAGACCCGGTTTCAAAATAAAGAATAAAAAAAAAAAAAATAGGGCTGGAGGTGTAGCTCGGAGGTAGAACTACCCTGAGTTCAATCCCCAGTACGGCAAAAAAAAAAAAAAAAAAAAAAAGTGAAGGATTCGAGCTGGGCATGGTGGCGCACGTTTGTGATCCCAGTACCTGGGAGGCTGAGACAGGAGGATCACAGGTTCGAAGCCAGCCTCGGCAACTTAGGCTCTCAGCAACCTAGTGAGACTCTGTTTCAAATAAGAAATAAAATCGGGCTGGGGCTGAAGCTCAGAGGTAGAATACCTCTTGGTTTAATCCCGAGTACCCAAAACTAAATAAATAAAGTGAAGGATCAAGCTGGGCATAGTGGCGCGCACCTGTAATCCCAGTACTTGGGATGCTGAGACAGGAGGATTGAAGGTTCAAGGACAACCTCAGCAACTTAGCGAGACCTTGTTTTTAAAAAGGCGGGAGGGTGAGCATGGTGGCACATGCTTGTAATCCCAATACTTGGGAGGTTGAGACAGGAGGATTGCAGGTTCCAGCCGGCTCAGCAATTTAGCGAGACCTTCTGCAACTTAATGAGACCCTGTTTCCAAATAAGAAATAAAATTGGGCTGATGGTGTAGCTCAAGAATAGAATGCCCCTGGCTTTGATCCTCAGTGCCACACACACACACACACACACACACACACACACAAAATTAAATAAATACATAAATAGATAAATATAAAAAGGGGGGGTGGGGTATAGCTCAGAGGTAGATGCCCTGGATTCAATTCCCAGTGATACACACACAGGCGCACACACACACACACACACACACACACACACACACACTCTGAATGATTGAGTAGCGTTTAGTACATTCACAGTGTTGCACAATCACCACCTCTACGACCAGTTCCACAACATTTTTATTACTGGAAACCGACCCCGGAGGGCCCTTAGTCACTCCCCACCTCTCTTCCGGGCTCCCGCACAACCAGCGTGCTGGCTTTTGCCTCTGTGTTGCCCTCTTCTGCAGGGTTGGGATCGAGGGCCCTCTGTGCATGCCCTTCCTTCCATTGGGAATGTTTCTGTTTCTCCCGCTTTGTGGCACGTGCCAGCACTCGGTCCCCTTTTTATAGGGGATGGGATTCCATTGTATGGATAGACCACGCTTCGTTTATGCACTGATCTTTTGGTGGACGTTGGGGTTTCTGCTTTGGGGCTATCAGGAGAAATATTTTTTTAATGTGCTTTTATTGGTGCATGGTCATCTCACATCAGACTGTAAATCATGTTGACTTTGACATACGTGCACACAGCACTTGGTGCCCCTCACCCCCACCCGATCCTGAGAAATATTGCCGTGAGCATGTGTGTACAAGTGTTTGTGTCTGAGCATGTTCTGTTCTTTTCAATTGCACGTAGGAGTGGAATTCTGGGTAATAGGTTGATTCGACCTTTACGTTTTTATTTTAATTTTTGTGTATGCGTGTGGGGTACTAGGGATTGAACCCAGGGGTGTTCTACATCTAAGTTATACCCCTAGTCCTGTTTTATCCGAAATAGGGTCTCACCAACTTCCTGCACGCTGGTCCCAAACCTGCAGTTTTCCTGTCTCAGCCTCCCAAGTACTGGGATGACAGGCCTGCGCCACCACACACAGCTATGGTTGTTTTTGAGGAACCAGCACTTAACTCCTTTTTTTTTTGCATAGAGAGGATTTGATAGTGAGGGTCATTCTATCTCTGAGCCCTTTTTGTTTTCAAACAGGATCTTGCTGAGTTATTGTACTCTGGCCTCTAACCTAAGGTTCTCCTATCTCAGCCTCCCAAGTACTGGGATTACAGAGGTGCACCACCACGCCCAGCCAACACTTATCTCTTAAATGAGAGTTCTTTCTCTCAACAAGAATAGACTTGCTCTGTGTCACAGCCCACAACTCCTGTAGCCTCTGCCGGACTGGCTACTGTGGAGGAGGGCCCTGGTTATGATTTCAGGCTTCTAGAAGGTTCCGTGAAGCACAGACATGACGGGCCCAATGTCCACCAACAGATGAGTAGATAAACAAAACTTGGTCTATCCATACAATGGGCTTCTAGAAGGTTCCGTGAAGCACAGACATGACGGGCCCTGTGAAGTTCTGAACTAGATGCTGACTCCCGCCATGGGACAGGAGCTGTGCTTTATACACAAAGTCAGGAGAGGACGTTTCTGACTCAATGTTCTCGAAGATCATGTGACTTTACTGTAGGTGACGTGGGAGTGTCACAGAGAAGAGGTTTGAGGGACGTCTGCTTCATTTCTTTTCGCTTTTCCTTTATTTGGTTATTTTTTACTTGTAGCCTTTACTTGACAAAATTTGTCACTTTAACCATTTTTACGTGGACAGGTTGGTGGCATTAAACGCACTCACACTGGGTAGCCATTGCCGCCGCCTCTCCAGCTATTGTTGTCTCGTAAACAGAAACTGTGCCTGTTAAACACTAACTCCCCTCCCCAGTCCCTGGCGGCCCCCACCCAGCATTCCCTCTCTGACTATTCTAGAAACCTCTAGAAATATGAGCCGGGTGTGGTGGTACACAATTGTAATCCTGGTACCTGGGAGGCTGAGACAGGAGGATCACAGCTTCAAGGCTAGCCTCAGCCACTTAGCAAGATTCTTAGCCACTTAGTGAGATCTTGTTTCAAAATAAAAAATAGAAAGGGCTGGGGTGTAGTTCAGAGGTAGCCCCCGGGTTCAATCCCAGGAAGGGAGGAAGGAAGGAAGGTAGGTAAGAAAGAAGGGAGGAAGCTAGGTACACCTCATAAAAATAGACTGGCGCGGGGTTGTCCTTCTGTGTCCGGCTCATTCAATGAACACAATGTCTTCAAGGTTCCTTCTCCTGGTAGGAGATGCCAGGACTTCCTTTTTAAGGCTTCCTGTGCTGCCTGAAGTTGGGACTTTTCTAGAAAGTGTAACGACCATCTTGACTCATCTGGTATTGACAGACCGGGGATGTAGTTTCTCCACAACCTCCTCCATGTCTTGTGAGAGAAGAATTCCTTGTCATTTCTAGAACTTTCCAGTTTGGAAGGGGAGGAAGGATGCTGGGTAAAGAAGTCTTGGAAACAGAATAATGCAGTGAGATTAAGTGGCCTATTTTATGTGAATGGTTGTTATTCCAGTCAGTGTTCTTGCAGCTGTAATCTAGAAGATCGACCACGTAACTTAGAGGAAAGAAATTGGTTTTCTTATGGTTTTGGGTTCAGTCCACGTGAAGCCGGGGACCGTGGGTCTCAGCGCATGGCGGCGGGAGGTGGAGAGGGGAGAGCTCGTGGGCTGCACTCCTCGTATCATGGAGGCCAGAGCAGAGAGAAAAGGGGGAGGAACCATGTATACAGTTCCCATGGTGCACCCCTAGGCACTCCCCTCCAGCCTCACCTTACCCGCCTGGGTCTCCACCCAGATAAATCATTGCAATGAATTTATCCATGGCTGGGATTACAACCTTCGTGACCCAACAGTAATACATGACCTCTTTAGGGGACATTTTCTTTCTTTCTTTTTTTTTTTTTTTTTTTTTTTTTTTTTTTGCGGTACTGGGGATTGAACTCAGGGGCATAGGGGCATTCTACTTCAAGCTACACCCCCAGCCCTATTTTTTTATTCTTTATTTTGAAACAGGGTCTCACTAAGTTACAGAGTGCCTCACTAGGTAGCTGAGGCTGACCGTGAACCTGGATCCTCCAGTCTCAGCCTCCCGAATGCTGGGATTACAAGCGTGCACCACCACACCCGGCTCTGGGACATTTTATTTCTAACTATAACAATTATACATTTTTTTTGTTTTTGGTGGTGCTAGGGATCAAAGCCAGGTGTCAGGCAAGCTAGACAAGCACTCTACCACTGAGCCACATCCCCTGCCTGAATGATTGTATATTTGAGGCTCTGACAGTTTTTTGTTTTGTTTTGGTACTAGGGATTGAACCTAGGGGTGTTCTACCTGCAAGTGACACCCCCAGCCCGTTTTATTTTTTGTTTTAAAACAAGATCTCACCAGGTTGCACAGAGCCTCTCTAAATTGCAGAGATTGTCCTCAAACCTGCAATCCTCCTGTCTCAGCTTCCCAAGTACTGGGATTCCAGGTGTGCGCCACCACTCCCTGCTGTCTGGAGCGGATTTTAGGAGGAGTGTTACAGGACTCACTCCCCACCCAGTCATGTCTCTGCCAGGGAAGGGGGGGTTCTTTTTGCTTTGCGCTCAGTTGCAGGAGGAGGGAAGGGGTTCACTGTGCCTAGCAGATCACAGGCCACACCCCCAGGCCCCTGCAGCCGGGCTTCCGGGTTGGGTTTATTCTCCCCCGGCCCTGCCCCCCGGCCTTCTCAGGACCGTGGACATCACAGGTAGGAAGTCTTCATGTCTTGTGACTTGAGGTTGAGTTGGTAATAACAGAGGTAGCAGCAGGGAGCGTCTTCCAGGTGCTCTGGAGTTCACGTTAGTGTGTCTTCTCCGGCACCCGGGGGAGGGCCGGGGCCGTGCACCTGCTCCCTACAGATGGGCCAGACGAGGCTTGCAGTCGGAACAGCTGACCTGGTTATCGCAGGAGGGAGCATGGAGCCAGGATTTTGAGGGTGATTAGCTCCCGAGCCTGGGACCAAGCCGTGGAAATACCTGGACTCGCCATCTTAACTTTCCTAAAAGTCGCTCCTGGCGCTCAGACTTCCTGCTGTGCTTCTGTGGCCCCGTGCAGAATTCGAGTGACCGGCGGGGCCCCTGCAGAATGCGGGTGACAGGAGAAGCAGGCCTTCGCTGGCCCTGCTCCCCCCGCCCCAAAACCTCCCTGCACCCTCTGACTCTAGCCCACATCCAGGAGACGCAGGTTTGAGGTTCAGCCTCTGTTGCCCTGAAAGGAGAGAAACCAGACGCCCTGGGGGTGTGGCGGGAGGGGGCAGGAGCTGAATGTCGCCCGCACCTGTCGTCTGGCCTCAGTCTGGCTTCAAAGAAGCAAGCCCACAGAGATAAAGGTAGCCGCTTTAGAGCCACTGGCTCCGGGAGCCGCCAGCAGCCTCCTGCCCGGTGTCATGAAGGCCTCGGAGGGGACAGCAGCGCAGCGTTTGCCTCGAGCCTGCTGAACGGCGCAGGGCACCCTTTGGGCGTGGCTGCAGCCGCTGCAGGGGCCGCTCTGATGACCCGGGGCGTCGTGGGCATTGAGGAACCGAGATCGGAGGCAGCCCTGAAGACCGCAGTGCTTGGCGTGGGCTCCCCCAGCTGCCTGTGGCTGTCCCACAGGCCTGTCCCCAAGGTCCCTGGTTATAACAGAAGCCAGCCTGACCTCCGCCAGGGCCTCGGGGGCAGCACCACCATCTTCTTAGGCCACTTCGTCCCTCTGACCCGTCCATCACTGGCTTGGGCTGAACCTGGCTGCCCTGGCTGGACACATCAGCCTCTTTTGCCCCGGTTGTCCTCATCTGTGGAGGCCTCAGGGATGGTCTAGGGGACTGTTTACTCTCTTCCTAATTTTTAGGTAAATCTATTCTAAAGTAAAGAGTTTATATTTATTTATTTTTATTTTATTTTATTTATTTGTTTGTTTTTTTTTGCAGTATTGGGGATTGAACCCAGGGGCACTCTACCTCTGAGCTACACCCCCAGCCTTATTTTTTATTCTTTATTTGGAAACAGGGTGTCACTAAGTTGCGGAGGGCCTCACTAAGTAGCTGAGGCTGGCTGCGAACCCGGATCCTCTAGTCTCAGCCTCCCAAGTACTGGGATTACAAGCGTGCGCCACCACGCCCGGCTAGGGTTTATATTTAGAATGATGACTGCAGTAGGAGCTGCCGTCAACTCTGAGAACATGGTGCCTGGTGCCAATAGCGTTCTGGGCTCGGTGCAAATGGTGTGTGTGTGTGTGTGTGTGTGTGTGTGAAAGAGCTATGTTTTCCTCTCCTCCTTCCTGTTGCCTAATTTGCCCTCATTAGCCATTGGAGGTTTGTGGCCATTCTGTTGGACTGTAGTATCCCATCATGGCGGTGGCCTGTTATATCAGAGACGCCTGCTGGTGGCATTTGGTTTGTGTCCTAAGGCTGGTGAAGTGTCAGGCTGGTTCACAAATCTACCTGCAACAAAACCCAAGCTCCGTGGCGCCCGGCACCTGGGCGTCTAGACAGTCCACGGTCTTGAGAAACATTAGCTCCGGACTTCACAGAAGGTGCGTGCTACGTTTAACAGAACGATAATGTTTGCTAATATTTAAGGCTGTCTTCTGGTGGTCAGGTCATCGCTTTGTCCCCAAGTGAAGATATGCATCCCTCGGATGTGGCTCCTGGTTTTGGGGTGTCCCTCTGTGCCTTCCTGGGTTACCCACAAGAGGCAGAGCCCTGGAGCCCCACCCACCCCTGGGGCAGGAGAGCCCAGTGCGCCCCGAGACGGCCCAGGCTCCAAGCTTAACCAGTGTGGCCTTTGCATCCTGGGCCAGAACTAACAAATCCATGCGTGGTTTAAGATAAAAGGGTATTTCGTAACAGTTGCCACCAGAAAGCAAGCAGTGCCCTACCTGTGTTATTGTAATGGGCCTTTGCAAAGAAAAATCAAACTGCTACCAAAAAAAAAACCAAAACAAAAAGCAATAGCTGACATGGAAAAATGAAGTCTCTTGATGGGTTTTGTGGGCAGGGCAGGGTAGGTGGAAATGCTGCCGTGGGAGCCCCACTGCCTAGCCCTCCTCCCCCTCCCCCAGTGTTTACCCAGCAGCTCTAGGGCAGGGCTACAAAAGCCTGCAGGAACGAGACCCACAGGTTCTGGTTCCTAGGGATGGACGCACAGAGGGAGAAACAGGTGTAAAGAAACAAGGACAGAGTCGGCGGCAGCTGCTCCGAGGTCCAGGAATAGGGTAGGGCCCTGTTTTTTTTTTTTTTTTTGTGGTACTGGGGATTGAACCCAGGGTCATTCTACCTCCAAGCTACACCCCCAGCCCTAATTTGGAGGAGCACATCTCTCAGAATTGCATGGGTAGAAGGCAGAAGGCGCCTAAGGGTGCTAAAATTTGGGTTTGCTTGAGATAATTAACTTTTTTCTTTTCTTGAAAAAAAAGCATGATTTTACTAGAAACCAGAATACACACTGGGCACAGTGGCGCAGGTCTGTAATCCCAGTGATTCTGAAGACAGAGGCAGGAGGGTCACAGGATCAAGGCCAACCTGAGCAACTTAGCAAGGCCCTGTCTCAAAATAAGTGTTTGTTTTTTGGTACTGGGTATGTAGACAATAGTAGAACACTTTTCTAGCATGTGTGAGACCCTGCGTTCAATCCCTAGTACAAAGAAAGAGGGGGGGGGGCAGAGAGAGACAGAATGAACAGCAGAAAAGTCTTTTTGTGAGAAATACAAGTATCACAAAATGAGCAGTAAGATAGAAGATGCTTTTTTCTCTGCCACCCAAGTTCTTCTACCTCCTTCTAGAATCAGCTGCTGTAGGGCAGGGAGGGGGCGTCACGGTATTCTTCCAGAATTCTTTGTACATAATTTTTTGTACATACGCGCATCTGCATGTGTGTGAATAAGGCTTCCCCCTCACCAAATGGAATTGTACTTTCCTGTTATTTAAATGTTTGTTTTATCTTATTTGCACATATTTCAGACTCATTTCTTTCTTTCCATTTTTTTTTTTTTTTTTTTTTGTACTGGGGATTGAGCCCAGAGGCATTCTACCTCTGAGCTACACCCACAGCCCTCTCTTATTTTGTATTTTGAAACAGGGTCTCACTAAGTTACTGAGTACTGCTGGCCTCCTGCCTCGGCCTCCCTCGGCCCGTTTATCTTGGCTTGACTGTGGGACTCCATTGTGTGCCCGGCTGCTAATCTGCTACACGATTTCCCAGCTGATGGGTGTTTGGGTGATTTCCGCATTCTTAGCGTATGTGTGTTTAGGCTTCTAGAAGGAGAATGGCTTCAATGTAGGGTAATCAAATTTTTAAATTTATGTTTGGCAAAGAACATATAAACTAAGGAATATGGCATATAAAAATAATTTATGAACATTGCACAAGGCAAACACATTAACTTATTTTAAGGTTGTTTACCATGTAGCTTAGCATGCTAGCTTATTTAAATTGCATTAACGAGCTGGGTGTGGTGGTTTACGCTTGTAATACCAGTACTTGGGAAGCAGAGACAGGAGGATCCCGGTTACGGCCAGCCTCAGCTACTTAGTGAGGCCCTCTGCAACATAGTGAGACCCTGTTTCAAATTAAAGAATAAAAAAATAGGACTGGGGGTGTAGCTCAGAGGTAGAATGCCCCTGAGTTCAATCCCAAGTACTGCAAAAAAAAAAAAAAAAAAAAAAAAAAAAAAAAAAAAAAAAAAAAAAAAAAAAAAAATAGGGCTGGGAGTATAGCTTGGAGGTAGAATGCTCCTGGGTTCAGCCCCTAGTACTGCAAAACAAGAAAATAAATAAATAAATTGCATTAACGAAGCCAGGTGTGGTGGCACACGCCTGTAATCCCAAATTCCCAGGTTCACGGCCAGCTTCAGCAATTTAGCAACCTCCTCCACAACTTAGTAAGACCCTGTTTCAAAATAAAATAGGGCTGGGGGTGTACTCAGAGAGGTAGAATGCCTCTGGGTTCAATTCCTGGTATGACAATAAAAATAAATAAATAAATAAATAAATAAATAAATAAATAAATAAATAAATAAAGCCAAGCAAGCTGGTACATGCCTGTAATCCCAGTATTTGGGAGGCTGAGACAAGAGGATCACAGGTTCAAGAACAGCCTCAGCAAGTAGTGAGACTCTCAGTAACCTAGTGAGACCCTGTTACAAAATATAGACAGGTAGGTAGGTAGGTAGGTAGGTAGATAGATAGATAGATAGCTAGATAGATAGATAGATAGATAGGGCTGAGGGTGTAGCTTGGAGGTAGAATGCCCCTGAGTTCAAGCCCCAGTACCAAATAAATAAATTGCATTCATGTATATGAACGCTTCAGTCCCTTGTGATACACAGGCTGAACATTCCTAATCTGACATCCAAACTACTCCCAAACTTGAGACTTTTTGAGCGCCAGCGTGATGCCTCAAGTCAGAAATCCTGCACGTGGGAGCAGTCACAATCCTGTCTAAAATTACCGTCAGGCCACGAGTAGAAGGTGCCTGTGAAACATGAATTAGTCCTGTATTTAGCCTGGGGGCCCATCCCCAAGACTGCTCATTAGGTTCATGCAAATATTCCCAAATCCCGAAACATCTGAAATTCACACTTCTGGTCCCAAGCGTTGGCAATAAGGGATACTCAGCCTGTGCTGACGTTTCAGACGATGGGCGGTGGGGTCCAATATCTTAATATAAGTTTTTGTGCCGATGCTTTTCTGGAGTCGAATGTTTATATCTGCTTGGTTATCTGGGGCGGCAAAGGAAGCCATCGCAGAACTTAGGGGCTTCAGACACTCACCATATTTAGTTGCTCACAGTATGGGTCACACTTCTTGGGTGTCTTGTTCTGCTCGGTGAGGTCTGGGCTCTCCTCGGGGGTGGACCGTGGCGGGGCTGTGTCTGGGCCTCTGTGAACTGGGGCTCTGGACCGAGTTCCTGTACTCCCTAGAGGGGCCTCACCACGACGACCTTCCCAGCATGGCCGCCCCATCGTGGTAACCGAGCACCACAGGGAGGGAGGCAGAAACTCCCAATCCTTTTGTTGCTTGGACCAGGAGGCCAGAGGTCTCTTCTGCCACATCCTGCAAGGTGAAGCCGACTGAGCCCCAGGGGAGGGGATGGGGAGTGGCCACGGGTCAGGGAGGAGAGGCACAGATGTCCCCAAGGTCCTCGCATACTGTCCTGTCTGCCCCTGTCTTGCGTCTGTGTGTTCACGTTTCCTCGTCCTCAGGGCTGTGCGCTCCCTTCCCTGGAGCACCGTGGAGGTTGTGGACGGAGCTGTGAGCCCTGTGGCCTTGCTGGTCTGGGGCTTGTGCTGGGCAGAGGTGCCCTCCCGCCCGGTGGCTGCACACACATCGCTTTCATTTTCTACCATTTGACCTTACACACTTTTTTTTTTTTTTTTTCGGTACTGGGGATTGTACCGATTCTAACTTCTGAGCTACACCCCTAGCCCTATTTTTTTTTTTTTATTATTCTTAATTTTGAAACAGGGTCTCACTAAGTTGCAGAGGTCCTCACTAAGTAGCTGAGGCTGGCCATGAACCTGGATCCTCCTGTCTCAGCCTCCCAAGTACTGGATTACAAGCGTGCACCACCATGCCCAGCTCCTCACACACTTTGCCCTGAGGACTATATGGAACCCTGAGTGCCTTGCTCACTGTGGCTTGGGACTTGCCACATGACCTGTGTGGCTATTAGGTAAAGCTGGGCTTCCCCCAGAAAACCTTGTGTCCTTGAACGCATAGTATTTCTTTTCTCTGCCTGTGTTTGTGAGTCTAACACAGGAGGATTGCAGGCTCAAGGCCAGCCTCAGCAACTTAGTGAGACCTTGTTTAAAAATAT
>PVLC010010933.1:0-48770 GCA_004027655.1 Graphiurus murinus
GAGCCGGGCGTGGTGGCGCACGCTTGTAATCCCAGCATTCGGGAGGCTGAGACCGGAGGATCCGGGTTCGCGGCCAGCCTCAGCTACCTAGTGAGGCCCTCCGCAACTTAGTGAGACTCGGTTTCAAAACAAAGAATAAAAAATAGGGCTGGGGGTGTAGCTCGGAGGTAGAATGCCCCCGAGTTCAATTCCCAGTACCGCAAAAAAAAAAAAACAAAAAAAAAAAAAACAGGGCCTCACTAAGTTGCCAAGGATCTAACTGAGTTGCTTAGGTTGGCCTCAAACCTGCGATCCTCCTGTCTCAGCCTCCCAAGTACCCCGATTACGGGCATGTGCCACCCCCTCCCGCTACTGTTTTCCCTTTCTTGATGACATCCTGAACTACTTATTACCTGGCAAGCATATGATGCAGTTCAGATGGAAGCTTAAAACACCCAGAAATGGATGTAATTGAATTGACCATAGAAACACATCCTTTAAGCACCTAGTTATTAGAGAAGGAAGGGGAATGTGTTCATGAGCCAGAGGCTGGGATTATTCCTAAGAAAACAAGTTTTTATTACCCATGGTGTTTCAGAGCAGAGTCTGGCCCACTGGGAGATGGTAGGTGAATATTTGTAGTTCTCTGGCAACCCCAGCAACTAAAGTCCCCTTAAAAACAATGCACAGTCCTGGGTGAAACAAAGCGGATTTAACAGCTCAGAGGAGGCTGTGACTGCTATTTTTAAACTGCCAATTAGAATGCCTAAAATTACGTGGCTAGAACCAGCACATCCGCTCAGAGTTAATCACACTCTTCTGAGCTGAAGTTTTACATTTTCTGTTTTCCAAGCCCCTGATCAGAATATTTAAAAAGATTATTTCTCAGTTTTACCAGACCAAAAGTCAAGTTGCGGTTCTGAATGACCTCTACTGGGACTGACATGTCTTGGTTATAGTTCTTAAGACCTGTCTTTTGAATATGTATTTTTGTTTCAGAGGGGAGGGGGAATAGAGAATAAAAAGAAATACGAATTTAATAACAAAAGAGACAGAGCGAGGCAGGAAGAAAAAAATCTAGAGTGACATCAGGATCCTGTGATTCTGCTGGACCAGTTACATTACCATAATTAACACCGGCCCGTTCACCGCTCACCCTCAGCCTCCTGCTAGTTCTCCTCTTCTGCGGTCTTACTGTGCATCAAGAGAATATGACACTTTGCCCAGGGCAAACGACTCTACTTTCCTCCACTGACATTGAACCCCAGAGAGCACAACTCAGTGAAATAGGAGACAGAGTATATTAAAATCTTCATGGAGCCGGCTTCCAAGACCTGATACGGGCCCAGGCGCATGAAGGCCACGTGAACCTTAAACGTGTTGAATTCCCAACAACCCTGTGTATGTGGCACCCTACTGACTTCAGCTATCCAGGCAACATGTCGCTAGTGCATAGCCTTCACCGTCTGAGACTTCAAGAAACGACTCCAAGGGATAATGTGGACTGAAAGAGAGAAAATGAAATGCACACACACACGAAGAGCCCTGAACCCCAAATGCATCTTTCACTCTGGAGATGGCTCATATTCTCTCTGGAAGCGCAGGGCTTTCTGGGTAACATATAAGCAAAATTAATTTTATTGAATGGAAATATTAGACTTTAGCCCATAATTCCGTGTGTCTTTGAAAAGCATATTTCTATATGTTCACTTAGAAGTTGTGTTCTATTTCCTATGATTGTGAGGTAGGATAGAAGAAATAAAAGAAATAGATAGAAAGAAGACAGACAGGAAGGAGAAGTAAACTTTATAAGTAGCTTTTAATCTAAAGGCCTGGTGCTAAAGTTCTTCATACCTTCACTCCCCAAGCCAGTGCTCTCTCCCAGTTCTGTCTGTCCCAAATTCCTGGGAAATCTGTAAATCTTAAAGTTAACTCAAGACAAAACTGTAATTACCATGTGCACAGTTAACAAAACAGATAGGTACACTATCTTGAGAAAACTATAATTTAAGGGTCTTTCCAGCTTATCTATCGATCAGATGACGGAGAACATGATCAGCTTAAGGATCCAGCAGCTGACTACAGCACCCTAAACCAGCTTGTGATCACCGACTGAAATCATCCTCACATACCTTCCCATACCCACCCTTTACCAAGTTTCCTTAAAAAGAAACACCATGAAGCAGGACATGGCAGCACAAACCTGTAATCCCAGTACTTGGGAGGTTGAGTCAGGAGATTCACGGGTTTAAGATCAGCCTCAGCAACTTAGCAAGACTCTCAGCAACCTAGCATGACCCTATTTCAAAAAGTAAAAAGGGCTAAGAGTGTAGCTTGGAGGTAGAATAGCCCTGGTACAATCCCCAGTAACACACACACACACACACACACACACACACACACACACACACACACACAGAGCCCTGAACCCCAAATGCATCTTTCACTCTGGAGATGGCTCATATTCTCTCTGGAAGATGTATTTCTTGCTTTCCTAAATACATCTCTGTCTATGTCTTATGTCTTTGACCAGCATAAGTTGAAATTCTTTTCCTTCACATAAGCCAAGGACCCCAACAGTCCTGAGTTGTGCTGCCCGCTCTCCCCCACTGGAAACTCCTCTGGACCCTTCACAGAGTCAACCCTTCTCCCGTGATAATTGTACATTTATTTCTTGATATTCCATCAGGCAGGAGGAGAGTGCTTGTTTTACTCAGGAAAGAACATGAAAGAGTCTTGAGGACAAACAGAGTGAGTGCTTTCCATGCAATGGCACGTGCTTGTTCCAAGGCTCGGCTGGTTGGTGAGAAGGAGCCTGCCCCTCTTGGCCTCCTGCTCCTCTGCACATGTAGCTCTGGAAGGCTCCTTCCCAAACTGGAAATGATTCCAGGGAGGGATGCTTGCCATCGGCAGCATCTCTCTCTGGATCAGTCTTCCATGTGTTTTCCAATTATTACATTTCCCAGCCAATATTTCCGCCCCCTGTAATCTCTTATTTAACAAAAGGATGCCTATGCCATTAAAGTAAAAAGGCAACTGATGGTGAATGTGAAATTACTTTTTAAATGTGTGCTTATGATTTCTTCTAAGCATTTAAAACCTATGTGTGTGCACAGTAGAACTACTACCATGGTACATATCCTGCAGCTGAAAACAGTTTATTTTTCCTTTTTTATTTTTATTTTTAATTCTTCTGGTGATTGAATCCTGGGCCTGGCACATGCTCAGCAGGTACTCTACCACCAAGCTACTCCTCCAGCCCCTGAAATCACTTTTTAATGCAATCCTTTTGGTATTTCAGTAACTGGAGCCATTCAGATGAAGGCAAGATGATGTAGACAGTACCACATCAGGGTCAGTGGCAGTATCATAAAAGATACAAAATAACAGCAGTTCTATGTTACAGTGGAAAAAATGGAGTTAGGCAATAATTCAATAATTGTTTCATAATTAAACTGAAGAGAAAGAAATCAGAAACAGAGCTCAAATGAAATCCTGTCTCCAAACTCTTACCATCTAGTCCTTTCCTCATTTACATACTACATTATATCGCCTTCCTGCCACAATAAATAATATAAGCTCTCTTTTCTCTTGAAAAGAGTTCATTCTGGGGGCCAGACAGGGTGCCTATTTCTTTTTCATACTGCCCCTCAGTTCTGTGAGCTCTGATTAAATGATTCTACATGCTGAGTTAAATAATTGGAGTTGCCTAGCTCCCGACCATTTGTTTGCCAGCTATAATGAGTGTCACTGTTTTAAGGGAATGACTGATACACTGCAGCAGCAAGAAAAAGGCAGAGAGCGCCAGCCAACAAGGAATCCTATTCAGAGGATGTGAAGAGCAAAAGGTCGCCACTGCCCAGCCTTGCAGGCACACCCCACACCTCCACACTCAGAAAGTGCAAATCCACAGGCACAGAACAACACTTTAACTTGCAAACTGCCTCAGAAATTAGAATGCTAGTAACACCACGGCTGGATTATAGCTCCTGTTTTGTTTTTGCTTTACACCAGCCCAGTGTCCTCGGGCGAGCTTACTCAGCCTTTTATGGCTGCAGTGTCCTCATCTGTCAAGGAAGACTCAAAGGGTCCCGGTGACATTCTGTGGTTCTTTGTTGGGAAGTTGGTTAGATTTACTTTAATGAGAGTCCACCATTAGCGCCCAGAGGCCCCACTGAGAACCCAGGAGCAGCAGAGTTATTCTATATATTTGGAAAAGAGGAGAATGTCCGGGCTAAGATGTAGACTCCCTGTCAACACTTAAAAAGCTTAAAATTTAATAGCACTGGCACATAAAACTAAGAAGAGGAAAATAATATATGCATATGCATAATACCATCATGTTTATATATTACATAAAAATGAGTCTTGATGCTTGAGAATTCATTAAACTATTTACAGAGCATCTACTCTGTGCTTGATACTGAACTGGGTGCTTATAGAAGGGCAAGACTCAACCTGCTAGGTGCTCGCACTTTCCTAAGGGTCATGGAATGCTAGGAGTCCAGAAAAGGCATACCTAGCTGGGCATGGTGACATACACCTCTCACACCTGTGATCCCAGTACTTGGGGGGACTGAGACAGGAGGGTTGTATGTTTGAGGCCAGTCTCAGCAACTGAGGAAGATCCTGTTTCTAAATAAAAAATAAAATGGGGCTGGGGCTGTAGTTTAGAGGTAGAATGTCTCAGAGTCCAAACCCCAGTGCCAACAAACAAACACAAAATAAAACAAAAAACAAATTCTGCCCAGGAGTGAGAGGTAGGTCAAGGAAGGTGACCCAAAGAAAGATGTAGGCTGAGCCTTAAAAGTGAGTAGGAGTTAACCAGGTAGAAAGGAGGTTCAGGCTGAATAGCATCTCATTGTATATACATCCCACATCTTCTTTATCCATTCACCAGATGATCTGATAGATACTTGCAATGCTTCCATGTCTTGGCTATTGGGAATAATGTTGAAGTGCCTTAAAAGAGAAAAAATTCTGTCACTATAACATGGATGGAATTGGAGGACATTTTGCTAAGTAAAATAAGTCAGCCATAAGCTGGGCATGGTGGTACATGCTTGTAATCCGAGTACTTGGGAGGCTGAGAGCGAAGGATCTGGGTTTGCAGCTAGCCTCAGCTACCTAGTGAGCCCCTCTGCAACTTAGTGAGACCCAGTTTCAAAATAAAGAATAAAAATAGGACTGGGGGTGTAGCTCAGAGGTAGAATGTCCCTGAGTTCAATCCCCAGTACCAAAAAAAAAAAAAAAAAAAAAAAATCAGTCATGAAATGATAAATACTGTATGAACTCACTCATATGTGGAATCTAAAAGCGTCAAGCTTATAGGAGCAGAGAGCAGAAAGGTGGTTACCAGGGCCTGGGGAGGTCAGAGAGGGCTGGTTTAAGGGATGATGTTGATCAAAAGGTGCAAGGTCTCAGTTGGACTGGAGGACTGGAGGAGTAAGCTTTAATAATGTATGGCACTGCCTGGTGACCAGTTAATAATAATGGATTGTGTATTACAAAATTACTGAAAGAAGAGATTTTTAACATTCTCACTACACACACACACACACACACACACACACACACGCACGCACACCACATTGGTGAGGTAATGGATATGTTAATTAGCTTGATTAAATCTTCCTATGATGTATATATAAATCAAAACATCACATTGTACTCCACGAATATATACAATTATTGTATGTCAACTAAACATAAGTAAGTACAAAATAAAATGCTTTAGAAAAGAAAAAGTAAAGAAAGAAAGGTTAAGAATACAAGGATAAAAAACATAATGGACCCAGAAATGCATACTGGAGAGAGCAGTTGCAGAAGGTTTTGAATGACTAGCGCCTGGGGCTTGGCATGGGAAGGGGCACTAGAAGAGACTAGAGAGGAGAACAGAGCGGTTGTGAGGAGGAGAAGCTGCCAGGGAAGCCTGGATTGACCCCACAGCACGGCTTGGGGACATGGGAATGGGTGTTGAGCAGGGGGTGGTGCAATAGATCCTGTTCACATTGTAGAAAAGATATTCTGTTAGCAAAAGTTGAGGACTGAAGTCAGTGTGCCAGGGTGGTGGGGATAAAACAGGAATGCAAATAGGAGAATATTTCTTGGTAGCGTGGGCAAACTGTTGCCCATACACCAAATCCTGTTCCTGCCTGGTTTTGTATAACCCTTGAGCTAAGAAGTTTTTATATGTTTAAATGATTGAAAAAAGTTAAAAGAAAGACTAATACTCATGGTGCAACAAGAACTTACAGGCTGCTATTGCTAAAAGCATGGACTCTTCACTTGGGCCTGCAAATGCCTGATGAATAACTAAAAGCTGGGCATGTCTGCCTCTGTTTTGCATCTGCCTCCTTTGTTCTTTGTCATTCTCTCCTGCAGGTACCTTGGGTTCCAGGAATGAGAGTTCTGATGGATAAACATCTTTATGACAAGGGGCTAAAACTACCCCAAGCAACAGTGAACCTTGCAGACAGCACCCCACCCATGATGAGATTGACTCCACCCCAAAGTAGGAGCAATTCCCCCATGAGGGGAACCAAGCCTTGCCCCCTTACGTAGGAGCAGTCTTTTGAGTGTTTGTGGTACTGGAGATTGAACCCAGGGACATACACTCAGCCCTATTTTGTGTTTTATTTTGAAACAGGGTCTCACTAAGTTGCTGAGGCTGACCTCACACTTGCAAATCTCCTATATCAGCCTTCCAAGTTCTGGATTACAGGCATGCACCAGTGCACCTGGCTAGGAGTAATCTTCTCACATCTCAAGAGGGGAACCAAATTGCCCCCTCAATCTATGGTGATTTCCCCAGAACTTTGGAGCTTCGTAGATGAAGTCCTGAGATAATGATCCAGCCAAACCTTGGCCTAACCAAGATTAACTGCTTTTCCAGCTTTTCAAAGCCCCAGCTATGGAAACCCCTGACCCTTGTCTTTGTTCCACTTTTCTATAAAACCTCAAAGTTCCTATCCGTAACCCCTGAGGACATTTGATCCCCCTTTTCTTCCCAGTACAGCTATATTAAATACATTCTTTCTCAATGCCTTTCACCATTAATTTTCCCACTTGGTTTCTGGGGTTGGTGGCTAGACCTGATTTTCTGGGACTCCCTAAAGTCAAGCCTCTCTGGCCTAGGACTCTAGTACTAATAACACATGAGAATTAGTGCAATTCAAATGTCTGTGCTCATAAATACAGTTTCACTAAAGCCCAGCCAGGCCCATTTGTTTACTGTCGTTTGCAGTAGCTTTGAAGCCAAGAACCGAGAACCAAATAGTTACAACAGACCAAAATGGCTCACAAAAATAGTCACTACCTGGCCCTTTGTAGCAAAGGTTTGCAGACCCCTGGGCTAAAGCTTGGAAAAGACGTAGAGCTTTGGAGGGCAGGGATGGTATTTTCTCCTCTCTAGATGTCCAGCTTATACTTGGCTTATAATAAACATTCAGAGGCTGGTGAGCGAAGGAATGAGTGAGGACCGGGTAGGAAAGGTAACAAAACTGTAATGATCAGAAGGCAGCCCAGAAGCGGGCAAAGTAGTTTACTATGGCAGCATGATCTTTAGCCTTGAAAAGGGCCCAGAGCTCTCCCTCCACCAATGTATTTGACTATCTTTGGTGTTGCATGAGGAGAGAGGAAAAGTCTCAGTGAAGCAATAAGTGGGTGACAAAATAAGACTCATTCTTTTATTTAAAAATAATTATGAAGTTAGAACTGGGCTAGGTCCTGGGGATACATCTGGAGTGCAATACTGGTCTTCAAACTCATTTTCCTCCCCTCTAATTCATTTTCCTTGCAGACACTAGGGTGATTGTTCTCACACACAGAACAGAGAACTCCATGCCCCACAGTCCAGCCTCTCCTAGAAAAACGTCCAAAGCCTTGACTGTGGCATAAAGACCTTGTGTGGTCCAGATTTGCAGCCATCTCTGCAAGTTCTCCTTTCAGTACCACACTGTAAGGATTCTTAAGGACTTTTGGCTTCCCTGATGGGCTGGGCTATTTTGTACCTCTGATCTTTTGTTCTTGCTGGTCCCTCTCTCTAGAATGTGAAACTGCCATCCCCTCTCCCCCAACATCTTCTCATTCCATGCAGTCCAGCTCCTGGGTGACCAATGTGGAATTGGCAGATGTGTGGATGGTTAATGGGAATGGTTCCTAATGAGGCAGTGGACAATAGGAGCAGAGAGGTGGGAAGCCTGGAAGACCCTGTTTGTTAAGGGTGAGCATAAGGTCAGAGCTCAGGGTGGGATTCAGGGCTTGAGCAGGCTTTAGGATGCCAGAGTTAATGATTTTACAGACCTGGGGTGCTTAAACTTTGGTGTGCATTGGAATCACCAGGAGCTAAAATACAGATGCTCCTTAACTTACAGTGAGTCATATCTCCATAAACCCATTGAAAGCTGGAAATGCCATAGTGGAAAACAGCCTATCTTAGTACAGTGCACTGCAGGGTGTCACCTGTTTCCTCCTGTGACCACATACTGACTGGGCTGCATATCGCTAGCCCAGGAGAAGAACAAAATTCAAATTATGAAGTAAGGTGTCTACCGAATGCATATCACTTTTACACCATCATAAAGTCAAAGAATCCTAAGTGGAATCAGTGTTAAGTCAGGGACCATCTGAACAGGCATCCCACTAGGGTAGCTAAAATTTTAAAAACTGGCAATACCAAGTATTGGTAAAGATATGGAATAAATGGAACTTTCCAACAGTGCTGGTGAGAGTCTAAAAATGGTACAACCTTCTTTGAACACAATGCAACAGTTTCTCATAATGTAAACATACACTTTTATTATCCAGAAATTCAACACAAAGATATTTTACATGATTGTTCATAGTAGCTTCATTCTTAATAGCTAAGATTCTAGAACAACCCAAATGTCCATCAAAAAGTAAATGGATAAATACCTTGTGATATAGTCACACAACTCTTACCAGCAAAAAGGAATGAACTAGTGATATGCAATGAAATGGGTGAACTTCAAAACATATGCTAAAAAATAAGATAGGCACTAAATATGCACACGTGTGTGTACATACATATGTATACATGGAAAGAGCTGTTGAAGGGGGTTAGAATGACTGGACATGGAATTTGGGAGTGAGAAGGGGCAATAGAGGAGGCTAGAGAGAGAACAAAAAGTAGTTATAATATGTATGTATGTATAAGTATATATGTTTAATAATCTTGCAGTTTATGTATGTATATAAATGCATATAGGTATAGATGCGCATGTCTGTATATATGTACATATGCATATGTGTAATAACATACACATAAATATATGGTTATATATGTATATGGTTACCATGTACATGTATGGTATTATATATATAAGCAAATACACTCATATATACATATATACTGTATACATAGACATATGCCTATATACATATATACCCATGTCTCACATATATGCTGCATAGTTATTATACATATATACTTACATATACAGATTTATTTATTTATTCATTTATTTTGCAGTACTGGGGATTGTACCCAGGGACGTTCTACCTCTGAGCTATACCCCCAGCCCTATTTCTTATTCTTTATTTTGAAACAGGGTCTCACTAAGTTGCAAAGGGCTTCACTAAATAGCTGAGGCTAGCTGCGAACCAGCAATCCTCCTGTCTCAGCCTCCAAGTACTGGGATTACAGGTGTGCACCACCTCACCTGGCTTATATTTTATAATTCTATTTTTTATGTAGAAAAGCAATTCATTCCATTATAAGCACTTACACAGTTAGTCACGGAGAGTAACAGGCCTGCTGGTGAAACAGGTCACCCAAAATAGAGATGGTATCAAATCTAGTGGTCGAAGACTAAAACTAAAAAAAATTGCAACTCTTATCAAGGATTAATTTAATTTTCAAAACAAATACAAGCTATGTTCATTCTTCTCAACTTGACAGTCTACCTGTGGTGCAACTGTCAGGTAAAAACATACATCTTTACAACTTGGTGGTTCCAAGTTTTTAAAACAACAACAACAACAACAACAAAAACCATTTTACAGATAGGAAATGAATAATATGAAAACAGCAAGAAATATACTAACAAAAAAATATGTGGGGAAAGAGGTACATGTATTTTTTACTTAACTGAAGAAACCAAGAGGAGACTGGTTTTTATAGGAAAATGTGCATTCTGGAAAGTCAGATGTGACGATTTTAGAGTAGGAATGTCCCCTAATTCCTGAATAAAATGACATCTAGCAGTATTTATACTTCATGGCTGAGATACCCACCTCACCTGGCTCTATTCCTTACACAATCTAGCCTTTACTTAAATGAGTCTGAAAAACTTGGGGGTATAGCTTAAGAAGAAAAATAACCACATATAATATTCCCCTTTCTGTAGCTACTTTAGACCTGGGTTTGTTACTACAAAATTCCTAAAGAAAATTTAAATATAAGTCTGGCTTTGTTGAATCAAGTACCCTAGTTAATATTTAGAAAACACCCACTGTTTGGGTTAATAGCATTGGTGGTGGTATCTTTAATAGAGGGATCACTGAACAAAGTCTGTGTGTCTCGAAAACAGTGTTAAATCAATCTCAGGATGGAGAGGAAAAATGAAGAGTTTAAAATCACAAGTGCAGACATTTTAGGATCCTTTTCTTTCTGGATCCATGCTTCCTTCAGGATCTTCATCATTATAAATGTTCTCATCTGCCACACTTGCATGCTATTGTCTTCTGATACAGAACAAATCACCCAAGGTTCATTGGTATTCCAGGAGAAATCAGATATCTTGGCAGTGTGACCACCATGAATAAACAATAATTCTGGTAGGCCATCTTCTGCATCTTCTAGGACTTCTCCAATTTTACTTAAATCCAAGACATTCAGTGTACGATCACTAGAAGACAAAATAGTCTCATTGTGAGGCAACCACTGAACCTGGAATATTTTATCCTTATGTGATTCAAAGAAATGCAACTTAAGTTTCAGATTTCTCAGATCCCATAAGGCAATAATCTTGTCAGATGATACCGTGGCAAGAATGAACTCACTATAAGGATTGAAAGAGAGGCAGTTAGCCGGGCGTGGTGGCGCACGCTTGTAATCCCAGCATTTGGGAGGCTGAGACCGGAGGGTCCGGGTTCGCGGCCAGCCTCAGCTACCTAGTGAGGCACTCCGCAACTTAGTGAGACTCGGTTTCAAAATAAAGAATAAAAAATAGGGCTGGGGGTATAGCTCGGAGGTAGAACGCCCCTGAGTTCAATCCCCAGTACCGCAAAAAAAAAAAAAAAAAAAAAAAAGAAAGAGAGGCAGTTCACTTCAGCAGTGTGAGCGTCAACTGAATGGCTTGGTTTGGAAGTATTGTTTGAACGAGTATCCCAAATCATAAGTTTCTGATCATCAGTAACTGACCCAAACAGAGACTCATGGAGCAGATGCCAGGAAACATCTTCTACTACTGCTATATGTCCTGGTTTTCTTCCTTTGGAATGGCACTGATGTCCCATAGGCAGATGGTATGGTAATCTGAAGCACTAAGTAAGTGCCCACTGAGATTGGGGTTCCAAGAAAGCCTTCCTTCTGATGTCCACCTAGACACAAGTCTGGGTTGCACTCTCTAGAAGGGTCTGACTTAGAAGGATATTTTGTATAATCAAAAACAAGAATGTCTTGGGAGGCTGAGACAGGAGGATGCAGGTTCGCGGCCAGCCTCAGCTACCTAGTGAGGCACTCTGGAACTTAGTGAGACCCGGTTTCAAAATAAAGAATAAAAAATAGGGCTGGGGGTATAGCTCAGAGGTAGAATGCCCCTGAGTTCAATCCCCAGTACTACACACACACAGACACACAGACACACACACACACACACACACACACACACACACACACAAAAAAAAAAAAACCAAGAATGTCACATGGAATCTTTGTTGCAAGGATGCAAATGTTCTGTGGCATATAACGGGCCCAGTTTACTTCTCCTTCATGGTTGACCTTGATTTCTATTTAAAATTTTCCACTGACCAAGCCAAAGCCTCCAAATTCTCCTTTCTCACTGTTGTAGTGTGATGCATCAAATTGAGCATCATCATTAGGGAGCTGTGTGCTGGCTGTCGTGAGGTAGTTTTGTCCATCTGATGTATGTGTCCCCAGGACAAGTCAATGAATGCTGAAATCTTTCCCTTCTGGTATAGATACTTCTGGGAGCCACTGTTCAGTTAGGCTGGGCCATTCCAGAGCATGGGTCTTCACCAAATCATACAGAAAAGGGGTGTTCTTTTTCCATATTTTGTACTCCTCGTTGATCACACGTTCATCCACTGCATCATCAAAGGCTACTTCCTTGTCGGCCATGGCAGTAGGCTAGCCTGGAATTCTGGAGTCATGTGTTGTGGGAGGGGCGGGGAGGCTCCCATGATTCTATTTTTTAAAAAACTTTAAAAGGCACTAATTATAGTAACATATGGGAGACCAATGGAATGGATGACTGGAGCTAGGGAGAGGAAGGATATTGAGTACATAGGACACAGAAAAATTTTGGGGGGGCAAGGAAATGTGCTGTATCTTGATTGTGGCTGTGGTTATAGGGATGTATACTTTCATTAAATTGCTCAGACTTTGTATTTAAAGTGAGCCTCAACCAGGCATGGTGGACCACACCTGTAATACCACTGTAATACCACTTGGGAGGCTGAGACAAGAGGATTGTGGATTGGAGAGCAGCCTCAGCAATTTAGCAAGGCTCCCAACAATCTAGCAAGACCCTATTTCAAAAACAAGCAAACAAACAAAAACATTAAAAGGGCTTGTGGGGTGTAGCTTAGAAGTAGAAAGCTGCTGAGTTCAATCCCCAGTACCACAATAAAAATAAAGATAAATAAATAAAGTGAACCCCCATAGGTACAGACACACAAAATGGATATGTAAAGTATAGCTCAATAAAGTTGACCAAAAAATAAATGATCTAGGTCCGGTGACAAAACTCCTGGATAGAAATCCTTGTGAGAGGGCCCAGGGCCATTTTGGTGAGGTGGCTGAAAAGACAGCCACCACTCCCTTCAGACCTCTCTCCATTGACCTTGACTTTTTGGGAGGAGTGTTGGTGTTACAGTTTCTGAGAAGAGACTTCATTAAACTAGAAGAGACCTTATAACTCCATTCAGGCCAATCCCCAGCATCTGGGCAATTCCAGACACAAACCTTTTCCCTGGGTCCTGCCTAGTCTTATCCTCATGGGTGTGGATTCCAGATCCTCCATAAAATGAACTCTCAAGTGGGCTTTGTACTCTGAGCCCTAGTCAGGGGCCACATTCTGATGGCAACCCAAGCCACGTGTCCCCAAGTGAGCCCTTCCCTTCCCCCTCTTCCAGGCATATTAAATGATCCTGCAGCCCGGGCTGTCCTCCACAAGCAGCCCAGGTTTCTGAAGTTTACTGCCCTCTCCACTCATCTCTCTGTGAAAATTGAGGTAGCTGTGCATTCCACAGTCTCACAGGCAAGTGTGCCTGATTTTTTTTAAAGGTCTCATCTAATAGCTAGGTTATAGGAAGTTACCATTTTTAACTAAAATAAATATGCCACTTTGGGAAAGGATGAGTAATTCCAGGTCTATGATGTTTCTCAGGCTGGGCTCAGGAATAGAGAGCGTAATTCAATGCGTGACACTACCTATGATGAACTGCTTCTTTATGTCAGTAGCACTCCAGGGTTGCTTAAGCCTGTTTAATTGTGTAAAATAGCTTACTAGATGTTTAGCATGTTGTAATTTGGAAGCAATGCAGTATGGGTTAAGTGAAATTACCATCCAAAAACTACTAATAAATCACAGCCAGAGCTGGAAATGAATATTGCAGTGTCTTCGGCAGGAGAGATTTCACCTTCCTGGAGGCTGACTGCTTGTCTTGATCAGGGCTGCTGCTCCTCGGGCCCCTGCATCAATAGAACAGATCGCTGGTAACAGAGAGCTCATGTCACAGAGTAATTGCTGCATAAGGAACAGCTTGCATTACAACTTCACCCGGCAGTGTGAAAGAAAATTCAATGCCCAAATCAGAGGGACTTTTACAGGATTATTGGGAAGATCATTTTTGCTATGGCTGCTTTTGTTTTTGTTTATGCCTTTTAAGATGTAGCTCAGCTTTAAAGGAGCTTTGCTGCTATGGAATGTTTTTTTATAAATCTGGATCCTTTCATTAAGTAAACTTGAAACAGAGCAGATTGACATCTCTAAATAATGCAAGAAAAAAATTACATATACTATACAGCCCTCTGCAAAATGAAGGATGGAACAAAATACCCTTTCCATCAGTGAATCTCAGATATATCTAGTACTGAAACAAAAAAAAAGGAAGTCTTTGGTGCCTCAAGAAAGCAGGTGAGAATATTAGTTATCTCCTAGCAGTATTATAGAAACCAGAAACCAAAAATGTTGATGAGCATGAAAGAGCTAGGACTAAGAGAGGTTTTTTGCTTTTTTCCCCCTTCCATAACATTGGTGGCGGCATTTGCAGTGGGCATGACTGTACCCGCTGTGTACAGAGCGCTGTCTGTTGTGATGTCATTTGCCACCAAGAGTTGAAGTGAAGATGAGAGAAAGAATGAAGGTGAAGCACTTAGTATGCTTCTGGGAGCATTGTAAGTGCTTACCAAAGGCTGGTTACCACCACTCTTTTCTCTTCCACCACCACCACCATCACCACCATCATCACCATCATCATCACCATCAATGTTTTAGAAATAAATAAGCTGAAGAGCAGAGAGACTCAATAGTCTGACAAGAGCCATAAAAATAGTGGAACAGGATTCAAAAATCATAGCTGAGTGAGTTTAAATCCATGGCTTTAACCAATCTCTAGTACCTTCTCAGAATGTTGCTGTGTAAGCCTGCTGAGAAAATTACTTCCCTCAATAAAGAATTATACTCCTCAGTCCAGGTAAATAGTCAGTTTTTTGGTGTGTATTGGGATTAGAGGTGTGCACCACCACACTCAGATAATAAGTGATTTTTAAAGTAACTCAGAGCTCTATATTTATCTATTATTGGGTCTAGAATTAGGGCCCTGGGATTGAGTGAAGAGGGTCTGCAGGTGGGGTGCGCATGGGAAGAATGGAGGAACCAGGCCGAGGGTTCTGGGTTGTGGAAATCCTCACCAGAAGTACCTGGGCTTCAGCACCTTCTCCACACCTGTTCCAAATCAGACCTGACTTTCAAGGTATGTAGACTGCACTGACGTCTGGTTTGCTGGGATTTGTCCTACAACTGTCATATATTTAGGATTCACATTCAAGTTTCACAGTTTCTCCCGAGAAAATGCACAGGTGTCCAAAGTCAAGTATATTTAATTTTTTTTCATAAAGTCACTTCAGTTCTGAGTGACGAGCATCATTTAACTCACCTATGGTCGAGGGCACAAATCCATCTATACTCAGAAAGTATTACGGAAGCCAGGAACCAAAAAATGTTCATGGGCAGCACGGAGATGAAGTCTGTTGCTAGGGTACCCAGTGATGCATAAATAGATAAGGACTCCACAACATCTTATTAATAAATTTGATGTGTCTTTGGTTGACTGGCCAACTATGGCTGCCTTCAAAGTCATTAAACTTCAGACCAGGCTCAGGATTTATTAAGAGATCTTGCTGTCTGATAGTCTGTGTAGTAGTATTCTTATAGCAGTTGCTGCTATCAGGTTCAGCCACTGGGTAAATTTCCAGCAACCAAGGTTTTGAGAGGGACTGAAATCAAGTTTAATATAATCCAACCATGACAAGAATGCAATAGGAAACAAAGGAGAAAACACCAGAAACCAATGATTTTCTCATAAACAATTACATAAAATCGGCATTAACAATTGCTTTAGGAACCTGGGGATCTGGGAAGAAATTTGCAGCTTTACATGAAAGCACTGTTGATTCATCATTGTCATCTTTATCATCATTATCATGATCATCATCATGGCTAACATTACTGACCACTTACCACAGAAGAGGCACTGTGCTGAGTACTTCAGTATCCCATTTAGTCCTCCCCATAACCTCATGAAATCAGTAGAATTATTACCTTTCCTTTTACTATGAGGCTTCTGAGGTGTAAAGCAAGTAAGGTCCTTATGTTTGCCTAGTTAACAAGGGGCAAAACTAATGGTCAACTAAGGTCATCTGTTCGGAGTCCATGTGCTCACTGAAACACCAGGCATTCTGCTCCGTACTTTTCATGAGTTCAATTCTGGCAAAAATCAGATGTGGTAGGTATCAGCATGTACTGGGCACAAGCTTTGGGTGTTTCTCAATTCTCTGGATCTTTCCAAAGATTGTGCCACTGCCGGCATGTTATCTGTGCCCTCACCCAGAGCTCCCCATGACGTGAGTCCATGTGAACCCCTCGGCTGGCCTGCAATTACATACTGCAATTGCAGAGCCTCATCTCTGAATTCCCTTCCACTTCCATGCTGGGATAAAATATGGCACTGCAGACCCTCGGATCTGGATACCTGAGTAGTCACCAATGGGCTATATGAAGTGATCTGTAGTTTAGGAGGAGTTGGTTGGCAATCAGGCCAATCTTGACTGATGAGAGACACAAAATACAGAGCATCCCCATCCCCCACACCCCATGAATGACTCTGAGATGTGATTTCTTGTTCTACTGAGTTGCCTGTTGAAGAATTTGCTGTGAAGTGGTGTGTGGCACAGGAGCACACAGCATCACACCTTTTCTCATGTCCCTGACTCACTTCCCCTCTCCCCTTCACCTGCAGGGCTCTAGAATCGAGCTCGCCCTTTGTTCCTTGCCTGAGCTCTACTTCCCAGAAGTTTAGGACTAAGACGTAGTAGTATCTCAAATTCACATCTATGAAAACTAGGTTTCAGAGAAGTAAAGTGCCTTGCCCTAGATAACATAACCACCAAGGCATAACAGGTATTAGGATCCAGTCCTAGCAAACTCAGAAGCCTAGTACTAAGAAAAGTGACTGGACTTCAGAAACTGGGGAGTTCAAAGCAGTGATGTTCAAAGCAGGCAAGAGTGTAGCGAGCTGACATGAGGCTGCCATATATTCACGCAGAACCAAATCTCTCTCTCTCTCTCTCTCTCTCTCTCTCTCTCTCTCTCTCTCTCACACACACACACACACACACACACACACACACACACGTGTGCACGCATGTATAACCTCAAGTAGCAAATTTAAATCGAAGGGACAGTGCTTCCTCTTCTATATTCACTCATAATCTTTTAATTGTACATACTACTAATTATAAATTTTTTCTGATATATCTTTTTTTTTTTCAGTTTAAGTAAATTATCTGTTGAGGTTCCTCTATGTGCAATCTACTGGGCAAGCCACTCAAAGGTTTTCTGAATCCAGTGCTACTTATAGTTAGTGTAAAGAGGGGAGATCCACAATCTGTTTTATCTTGAGCATGCCTTACACCTGCGCAATAGCCCTTTCCTGCAATTCCAGGTGAGCTAGAAAGTGATCTTTCTCTGGATTTGAGAGCGCCCATCCTCCACCCTATTGAGATACACAGAGGGATGGATGATATTATTTCAAGCTTTCTTAAGAGGTATAGAATGTTTTCTTCAAAATTGTCTTTGCAAATTAACCTCAATATATTATTTTTAGAACTGAATATATGCTACCCATTTTTAGTTAGAATGACCATTAGATAAAATAAAATAAAATAAAATAAAATAAAATAAAATAAAATGGATGTTGAAATCCCCAAATGATAGGGATCTAGAAAGTTATCCTCTGGGAAGTCATCCAAATCATGTATCTGACCTGTGAAGACAAAAATTGATTAAACTAGCTTTTATTGTTTGAGAAATTTACTAGCATCAACACATAAGGATTATGCTTCAAAAACTCAGCTCCTTGAGAATACAAAGAGGTATTTGTAATTCCATTGCCAACACTTTTGGAAATATTGTTTTTTTTTAATTTATTTATTTTTAAGCCGGGCGTGGTGGCGCACGCTTGTAATCCCAGCATTCGGGAGGCTGAGACCGGAGGATACGGGTTTGCGGCCAGCCTCAGCTACCTAGTGAGGCACTCTGCAACTTAGTGAGACCCTGTTTCAAAATAAAGAATAAAAAATAGGGCTGGAGGTGTAGCTTGGAGGTAGAATGCCCCTGAGTTCAATCCCCAGTACCGCAAAAAAAAAAAAAAAAAAAAATTATTTATTTTTAATTGGTGCATTGTAATCGTACATCTTTGTTAGGTACAAGCTGATAAAGGTAAAGGCATACATGCACACATTTCTCATTTAACCCTTCCCCAATTCCCACCCCACTCCCTCCTCCTCCCTCTTTCTCAAGTTCAGTTTAGTGATTGACTTTGATGTATTCCTGAAGGTACATCATGCTCATTAGGGTGTCCCCTCTCCCCCCATCACCTTCCATTAAGTCAAGTTCATTGCTCACCTAAGGTTTCTCCTTCTTCATCTGGAGTCCCTCTTATGTTCCATTTTCTGCCTAGCTTCTACATATCAGGGAGAGCATACGATTTTTTACTTTTTGTGACCAACTAATTTCACTTAACATAATGTTTTCCAATTCCATCCATTTCCCTGCAAATAACATGATTTTGTTCTTCTTTATGGCTGAGTAAAATTCCATTGTGTACCTATCCCATAGTTTTGTAATCCATTCATCTGTTGATGGACATCTTGGCTGGTTCCATAGTTTGGCAATTGTACATACATCGGTCTGATAGTTTGGTTTCCATTCTTTTGGGTAGATACCCAGAAGTGGTATTGCTGGGTCATATAGTAGGTTCATGAGAATCCTCCATATTGTTTCTGAGGTTCTGAGGATCCTCCATATTGTTTTCCAAAGTGGTTGCACTAATTTGTAATCCCACCAACAATGTATTAGGGTTCCCACTTCTCCACACCCTTGCCAGCATTTGTTGTTGTCTGTGTTCTTGATGATTGCCATTCTGATTGGAGTTAGGTAAAATCTCAAGGTAGTTTTGATTTGCATCTCTCTGATTGCTAATGATGTGGAACATTTCCTCATACATCTATTGGCCATTTGTATTTCTTCTTTTGTGAAGTGTTATTTAGATCCTTTGCCCATTTTTTGATTGGATTATTTGTTTTCTTAGCTGTGAGTTTCTTGAGTTCCCTGTATATATCCTAGATATTAGTCCTCTATCAGAAGAGTAGCTGGCAAAAAATTTCTCCCACTTTGTGGGCTCTCTGTTGAGGTTCTTGATAGTTTCCTTTGCTTTGCAGAAGCTCTTCAGTTGAATGCAATCCCATGTATTGATCTTCCTTTGAGTTGCTTGTGCTTTGGAGGTCTTGTTGAGAAAGTTTTTACCTGTGCCTATGTGTTGAAGTGTTGGTCCTATGCCCTCTTCAAGTAGCTGCAAGGTCTCTGGCCTGACTTCCAGGTCTTTGATCCACCTTGAGTTGACTCTTGTGCAGGGTGAGAAAGTGGGGTTTATTTCCATTTTCCTGCATATGGTTAACCAGTTTTGCCAGCACCATTTGTTAAAGAGGCTATCTTTTTTCCAGTGTATGTTTTTGGCTCCTTTGTCAAAAATCAGTTGACTGTAAGTCTGTGGGTCTATTTTTGAGTCTTCTATTCTGCTCCATTGGTCTGTGTGTCTGTTTTTGTGCCAATACCATGCTGTTTTTATTACTGTGGCTTTGTAGTAGAGTTTGAAGTCAGGTATTGTGATACCTCCTGCATGGTTCTTGTTGCTAAGAACTACTTTGGCTATCTTGGAATTTGTGTTGTTTCAAATGAATTTAAGGACTGATTTTTCTATGTCTGTGAGGAGTGACCTTGGTAATTTCATGGGTTTTGCATTGAATGTGTAGATCACTTTGGGGAGGATGGCCATTTTGATGATATTTATTCTGCCTATCCAAGAGCATGGTAGATCTTTCCATCTTCTAAGGTCTTCATCAATTTCTTTTCTCAACTCTTTATAGTTTTCCTTATAGAGGTCTTTTACCTCTTTGGTTAGGTTTATCCCTAAGTATTTTATTTTTCGGGGTGCTATTGTGAGTGGAATTGTCTTCTGGATTTCTTTTTTTTTTATTGTAATAATATGTGCGTTGTATATGTACATTTTTGTTAGGTACAAATTGATAAAGACAAATGTGCACACATTTCTCATCTGACCCTTTCCCCAATTCCCACCCTGCTCCCTCGCCCTCCTTCCCTCTCAAGTTCAGTTCAGTGAGTGACCTTGATATAATTGTGTAAGTGCATCATGTGCCTTAGGATGCCCCCCCCTCTGCCCCGTCCATCCCCTTCGGTTAAATCAACTTCTTTGTTTATTGAGGGTCTCTACTTTTTCATCTGGGGACGCTCTTATGCCCCATCCTCTCCCTAACATCCGCATATTAGGGAGAACATATGCTTCTTTACTCTTTGTGACTGGCTAATATCACTTAACATAATGTTTTCCAGATGCATCCATTTCCCTGCAAAGAACATGATTTTGCTCTTCTTTATGGCTGAGTAAAGGATCTAAATAGACACTTCACAAAAGAAGAAATACAAATGGCCAATAAATGTATGAGGAAATGTTCCACATCATTGGCAATCAGAGAGATGCAAATTAAAACTACCTTGAGATTTCACCTAACCCCAATCAGAATGGCAATCATAAAAAACATGAACAACAACAACTGCTGACAAGGGTGTGGAGAAGTGGGAACCCTAATACATTGTTGGTGGGATTGCAAACTTGTGCAACCACTTTGGAAAACAGTATGGAGGATCCTCAGACAAATGGGAATGAACCTACCATATGACCCAGCAATACCACTTCTGGGTATCTACCCAAAAGAATGGAAACCAAACTACCAGACCGATGCATGTATATCTATGTTTAAAGTTGCACAATTCACAATAGCCAAACTATGGAACCAGCCAAGATGTCCATCGACAGATGAAAGGATTACAAAACTGTGGGATATGTACACAATGGAATTTTACTCAGCCATAAAGAAGAACAAAATCTGGATTTCTTTTTCAGTGGATTTGTGGTTGGCATACATGAAAGCTTCTGAATTTTGAAGATTGATTTTGTATCCAGACACTTTGCTGAATTTGTTGATCAATTCTATAAGTTTTTTGGTTGACTTTGTTGGGTCTTCTAAGTATAGTATCATGTCATCTACAAAGAGGGATAGTTTTTAGTTCTTCTTTCCCTATTTTTACCCCTTTTATTTCCTTCTCTTGCCTTATTGCTCTAGCTAGAGTCTCAAGTACTATGTTGAACAGAAGAGGTGATAATGTACATCCTTGTCTTATTCCTGCTTTTAGTGGGAACTCTTGCAGTTTTTCTCCATTTAACATGATATTGGCTGTGGGCCTATTGTATATTGCCTCTATGATTTTGAGGTATGTTCTGTCTTTATTTGGCTTTGGTATTAATGTGATGTTGGCTTCATGGAGAAGGTTCCATGAGCTGCTGAGAAAGAATGTGAATTCAGCTGTAGTTGGGTGAAATATTCTGTATGTGTTTAACAGGTCCATTTGGTTTATGGTATTATTTAGGCCTGGAGCATCTTTACTGACTTTTTGTTTAGAAGATCAGTCTAGTGATGTGAGAGGAGTATTGAAGTCTCCTAGTATTAGTGTTTGTTCTTCTTTGCTTAGTTGTTTGCTTCTTGGAAATTATTGTTTCTCTGGTCTGACATTTACTTGTTAGTTCTTCTTTGTAGTTAATCTCTTTGAGTATTTTCTCTAATGCTGGTTTGGAAGACATAAATTCTTTCAGTTTCTGTTTGTCATGAAAGGTTTTTATATCCCTGTCAATTTTGAGAGAGAGTTTTGCTGGGTAGGAGAATCTTGGCTGCAAGTTATTTTCTTTCAGAGTTTGGAATATGTTACTCCAGCCCCTCCTGGCTTTCATTACTTGGTTTGGGAGGTATGAGTGATTCTAATTGGTTTGCCTCTAAATATCACTTGGCCTTTTACTTTTGTTGCCTTTAGAATTCTCTCCTTAGCCTCTACATTAGTCAGCTTGATTATTATGTGGCGTGGTGAACCTCTTCTTTGGTCTTGTCTAAAGGGGGTTCTATATGTTTCCTGTACCTGTGTGTCAACTTCTCTTTCTATGTTTGGAAAATTCTCTGATAGTACTTCTTTGAAAAGGTTGTTTATTCCATTAGTTTCAACTTCTAATCCCTCTTCTATGCCAATTATTCTTAGGTTATCTCTTTTAAAGTTGGCCCAGATCTCATCGATGTCCAATTCATACTGTCGATTTTTTTTCTAGATTATGTACAATGGATTCATTTTTGGAATGGTCATCTTCTAGGAGTGATATTCTATTTTCCATATGGTCTAACCTACTGTTTATAGTTTGTATTGATGCCTTCACTTCTACTATTGCATCTTTCACATCCTTCACTTCCCTCAAGACTTCTCTATGATTCCTGTTCAGGGTGTCAGATTCTTTGTTTATTTGTTCCTTTATTTCTTTCCAGCTTTCTCTGCATTCTTTCTGGAAGTTTTGTATAGTTTCTATTATTAAAGATCTGCATTGTTCTTCTGGTAATCTCTGCCATTCAGTGTTGTTGAGTTCTGTTTTTGTGGGATCATGTTGACTCATTGTTTCTTTGTTATTTTTCCTTCCCATGGTTTCCCTATTCTTAAATTTATATCTTTGCTGCTCTTGCACACTTTCTCCGAGTTTATAGGTTTCTTATTTTTATTTTCTCTCTGTGAATAGTATCTTGTACTGAGTTGCAATTATTCTGGAACTTCTTATGCCCACTCTATTGGTGCCTTTGGTGGGTTTCAGGTGTTGACTTCTAGGGTCTAGCAAAAGCTAACAAAGCAACCAATCCTCCAAACAAACATAGATAAATCAAAGCAATGCAAAATGAAAACAGAGTAGAAACTAAACAAAACCCCAAAAAACAAACAACAACAAGGAACAAAATAAAAACCCTGCAAGGTTGTCAGAACAGACCTGATTTGTCCTCTGCAGACTTTTGGGTAGATCCCTGCTGCTGTGGGTGGCTGGCAAAATGGCAGCTGCCACTGCCACACATTTGCCGGCTCCTTTGTTCTTCCTGGTCTGCTTTCTGGGTTCTGATCAGCTGCTTTTGTTGCTTTGTTCACTTTTCTGCTGTTTTGCTTTTCTTTCCTTCCATCAAGAAGCTGCTTTTTCAGCAGTTTTGATTCAAGCTGCAGTGCAGTTGATCGCTGCTCTGGCTCTGGAGGGGGAGGTGAGCTGGGGTGGCCTTGTGCGGGCTTATGCTGGTCATCTCACATGTTCCGGTCACTGTCAAAGATGCGGGGATACACCCGCCTGCTTAGGATGTGGAGTTCTGGAGTCACTTACTCCACTTCTGGTCGCTGGGAATGCAGAAGGTCCTTAAATATTTTGGTGTTAGTAGACTCCGGGTGGCTGGCTCAATGGTGACCCCTGCTCCACAGCGTGGCACGCTGCCGTGCAGATGGGCTTCTTTGCTCTCCCTGGTCGGCTTTCTGGGTTCTGTTCAGCTGTACTTCAGTTTTCATAGCATTGTTCACTTTTTTGTTGCTTTTTTCCTTCTGTCAAGAAACTGCTTTTATGGCAGATTTGATCTGAGCTCATAGCGCCTGAGGAGAGGTGTTTCACTCAGACACCATCCTCCTGGAAGTCCCTCCACTTTTGGAAATATTGTGAAATGGAACTTCAGCTTTTCTGTGTCTGAAGTGCATGCACAAAATGAGAGACGGACTGAATAACACCAAAGGGCAAAGAAGGAATCCTTCTATGTTTTCTCAGGTGGAGGCTGGAGGGGACGCCCACCTACCTTTAGCCCTCAAGCGTATGTTGTGCTCTCAAGGCATTGCAAATGGTATTTTAAAAACTTCTTTTATAATTTTACTTGTGTGTCTTACCATTGAAAACATTTATCTTTATCCAAACTCTGTCCCAATTGTGTCCTCTTTTCTCTATAAGCATGAAGGAGAATTTCTATAGTGCTTCCCTTCTAAATGGGCCCTGTTCTGAGGCTACAGATGATTCAAACATGTACTCATCTAAACTATTGTCTTAGTCTGGGTTCCTCCCAATAGAGAACCTGAGACAAAGACTTGGGTAAAAGTCTTGCTTGGGTGGTGATTCCCAGGAGTAGAATTGAGGCAGTGAGAATGTGAGATAGGGAGGAAGAAAAGCTAATCATGGATGCCTTCATGAAGGGATTACTACTATGGGTACCCGAGGTCAATTCCCTTGGGGAACACACCTCAGAATCACCCCAATGAAGCACAGAGACTGGACATATCTACCCTTCCCATCCCCTACTGGCGGAAGGCCATGACCTCAGGTTCTCTAGGGCCCTTGAGGAGGGAAGCTGTTGGGGTGTTAGTAACTGTTTTCCCTGCAGCTGCAGGTAGACTCCAGTGGACCAGGGGAACATGGGGCAGGGCAATAATCTTTCACTTACTCCCACCTTGCTTTTCTCAAATATGCTTTGAGGCTGGGTACAGTGGCACATGTCTATAATCCCAGTACTTGGGAGGTTGATACAGGAAGATTGCAGGTTCAAGGCCAGTCTCAGCAGGTTAGTGAGACCCTTAACAACTTGGAGAGACCCTGTTTCAAACAAAATTTTTTTCAGAGGGCTGGGGGTGTAGCTTGGAGTGGAATGCCCCTTAGTTCAATCACCAATTCTAATATATGTATGGAAGTTCTTGATAAAATTGGTTTAGGGATGAATCTTACCTCCGGCTCTTACTAGTTACATAACCAAAAGCTAATTTAACCTCTGCATATCTCAACTCCTTTCACCTGGAGGTGGTAACATTGCCCACTTCATAGAGCTTTGCAGAGACTTAAATCAGATAGAGCATGTAAAGCCCTTAGCATGTGCCTGACACCATGCTCTACAAAGTGCTGGCCATCACTATGCATTTTATTTTGTCTTACTTTATGTTTTAAACCTCTGTTAATCATCAACTATGTCCTCTTGAGAAAATCAGCTAATGTTTCTGAACTTGGGGGAGGTTTTAGCTGAGGCATTGGAATAAAGTTGTGTTTGGGGTGGGGGAGGTTTTAGCTGAGGAACCTTGAATTCAGATCTAAACACATAGCATGTCAAAGTGTGGAAACTGGAAATTCAAAGAACAGATGGAGCCCCGAGGACTCCACGTGTTTTGGGGGCTCCCTCTGTAAGGACAGGCTTCAAGGAGGTCTTGGGCTCCAAGGAACACAGTTTAAAAATCATTGTACTTGATACTTATTTCCTTAAACCTCTTTTAGTCACAAGGAACAGAACAATGCAGCCTGAGCTGGCTTAAGCAGAGAAGGGGGCAGATATTGACTTGTGAGATAGAAAAACAGCTCCTGCAACAGTGTGAGCATGAGGCTACAAGGTCTAGACCTGCAATGTTAGTGGAAGTGGAAAAAACGCATGTTGGAAATGAACCGGTTGGAGGAGACAGAGCAGGATGAACTCAGTAAGAGAAGATTGTTGATGGTGCCTCAGGAGATTCCAAGCTAGAAGATGGGGGATGGTGCCATAAAAGTAAGAAGGCTGGAGGAAAGAATGTTGAATGTGAGGTCAGGCAAAGAATGGAGAGGGGGAAACAGGAAATAAACTGTTTTAGGCATGTTCTTACCAGGTCTTTTGTCTCATGAAGTCAAATGACGTCACAGACAACATAAGGGTGAATGTAAGAGTATGAAAGTTTTATTTTAAGCCAAGGAAAATAGAGAGCTGGGTGCAGTGGCCCATGCCTGTAATCCTAGTACTTGGGATGCTGAGACAGGAGGATCACAGGTTTGGGGCCAGCCTCAGTGACTTAGCAAGACCCTGTTTCAAAATTAAAAATAGGATAAGGGCTTTGAATATAGCTCAGTGGTAGAATGCCTCTGAGTTCAATCCTCAGTAACACACACACACACACACACACACACACACACACACACACACACGAAAGAGAGAGAAAGAGAGGGAAGCTCCCATTTGGGGTGGGGGAGAAAGAGAGAAACCACCGAGTTACTGGCCTAGGGGCTTACATCCTCTTTCTGTCTCCTTGGTCTCATCCCCCTCTTTTCCTCTCCTTCTTACTGATGTGCACCTAGCTCCGTATGTTCCCTTTCTGTATTCCTTCTCCATGAGTCATGACCTGGTCAGGCTGCCCCAGGAGTTGCTGATCTAATCTATATCTTTAGACAAATAGCATGTAAGCACATTATTACATTATTTGTGGTCACTTCTGAGAGCAGCACACAGCCACATTGTTTGAGGCTAGTCTCAGGAACCATAATCCTAATCTCTATCACATAGCAGCCTGAGAAACAGCACTGAGCCACATGGCTCAAAGCCAGTCCGACTTTCACTCCTCGTTGCCATTCTTTATTAACCCCGTGTCTCCCAGGGTCCTCAGTCCCTCACTGCCGAGCTGTTTCTAACCCCTCGATGCCACGTTGGTGATGCTGAAGACACTCACAGGTGAAAACCTTCAAACAGCAGCTGCTTCAGGGTCAGGGAAGACACATTCAACAGAAGACAGACATTAGGGAGACAGCTTCCTAGAGGTTGCAGCAGATGAGATCAATGCCATTTACCCACCAAAACAATAGAGCGTTGGAAGCCCAGAGCTTGGCTCCTCCTCGAGCTGACCCAGTGACTGCATCCTCGGAGTCCTCATTGGTATGTTGGTGTTAATAACAGTAAACGATACATCGATTGTAAGCACAAGCTCCACACAGTCGGCTCTCTTCTCTTACAGATCCTATAACAAGATAATGTTTTCTGATCAATTGTGGTGGTTTCCATCACTGTCTAGAAATGATTTTGTATCATTAGCTACCTGGCCCTAAGTGTGCCTCAGTCTCTCCGTGGGATTCACCCAGGTCACTACATACTGACACTCATTTTTAGACCACAGTAAATATGACTTGTGCTTAACATGTGTCACACATCATCTTAGCATTGTTGGATAATTTTCACTCTCCACACATTCCCCATTGCCTGCTGAGCCCTGCCATGGGACAGACACATAGGAATTCCTTCTCTCACCTGGACGAATTTCTACCCAATTTATCTTTGATCCTAGTTTAAGTTTTCTAAGTATTTTATTCTTTAGCTCTCAATGTTAAAATCCCCAAAATGCATGCACTATCCTTTGTCTCTGCCCATAAGTAGGACAAAGGATGCCCATTGTCCACCTTATCGTTAAGACAGAGCATCTATTCGCTGTCTTTTCTCACATTAGAATTTGAAACTGAGAGATAAGTTATTTGGACAGCAAAGCTTCCCCCTGCTGCATAGCAATGGGCTGTTATCCAAGCAGGGCCTAAGGGCACATCTCCAAATGGCAGATGGCGAGTAACTGGCTTTGTGTAAGTAACTCAACCTGATGATTACATCTAATAATTTCAGGCCTGATCCTGGAGACTCTGCCAGTACAGAGAGCAATACTACTGCCATTTCCAATTACGAAGGATCCTTGATAGTAAGTAGGTTTAATTTAAGAAATTATATTTGTGATTATATAGATGTGTGTACTTAGATGTTTAGGTGTGTTGTCCCATACAAGCTGACAACTCTTGCTGGTTCATCAAGTATTGCTTTTCATAAGTCCTATCTTTATACATGTCTGGCCTCGGAGCCAAACTGTAAGTCTTTGGAAAATAATTGGCACCTACATATGTGAAGCAAAACTCACAATCTATTTTTTGAGTGTTTCTTATAATCTCATGAGACATGTATTGTTAACCTCACATTACAGGGAAGAAAAGTTAATACACTCAATACCATATAGTTAACAGAGGTGGCCTGGGAATTTGAATTTGAGTTTTTCTGGGAAAGAACTCTTTTCTACTTTGGTGATCATCAGAAATCTGTAAATATTTGTTAAATGCCCAAATTGAAGGACTCTAAAATGTACACCCTCAACCTCAATGTTATACTGGAATGATTTATAGCCACAATAACAAACTTTGGACATTGCATATGTTCCCCAACTCTAGGTGGTCTTCAAAACTCTAGGTAGTCTTCAAAAAAACAAAACAAAATTCACAAAAATGAAACAAAATTCACAAAATTGCATGAATAGACAGGGGTGGGTAGGTAGATCTATGCATGGAGATTCCCCACCCTGGGGTTTGGTCATCTTCATAGCTACACTGACTACTGCCATTCCTCAGATCTGAGTCTAGACTCAAGCAGGCCACACCCAGCACAGTCTGGCCAAAATAGATCAGCTGGTCTGTGGAGCATTCATTTCACACATCAAGATTACAGTTTCAGGAGATTGAAACAAACTGGCAGGAACTGGTGGTGAGTGAGGGACAGAGCACTATTTCCTGGGGTTCAGTTCCAATCTCCGCACTCACAGTCTGGGCTCTGGAGTGTGTCCCTATAGTATGTGGGGTGCATCACTAGGACTTTCTTCCCTGGGATCTTACTGATGGCCCAATAGACCCACAAAGGTAATCAATCCACCTAGCACATTCTCTGATACTATAAAGCTACAGAAGTAGCCTATTGTTGGCATTTGGCTAGTAGCTACCTAAATGTGTGCCAGCATTTCTCCATGGCTAAATTAAATGACGACAGGGAATGAGGGTGGCCCTCCCCCTCCCCCTCTTTAATAGCTGTATCTTTTTAACTCATTTCTCCTTCTAAGAAGTAATTTTTTTTCTTCCTATTACAGGTTACCTCTGGAGTTCACTGTCGAGTTCATTTTAATTCTTGCACTCCCTTATGAGATATTCATTCAAAATGAATTGCTATCCTGTCAGTTACATGGCTCCGCTCCTGGCATGGGAATTGTATTTCTTTAATGGCTTTATTCCTCTAAACATATTCTTTTTAGAGGTCTCCATTATCCCCAGGTCCTTGGAGGGAACCACTGGCATTCACAGAATAGGGTCCTTCAGGGCTTGAGAAACAAATCTGAAGGATTTTCAAACTAAAAGAGCTCGTGAACTGACATGTGTCCTGGGTTGACTGAGTCTGGGAACCCAGCAACCAAACACGACACAAAACGGTGATTATTCTTCCGGGCAGTCAGGATGCCAAATGAGGTTTTTCTGATCTTAAAAATGGACAGAGGTGTTGCAGTAATTGAATAAAATAATGCACAGCAATTTAAAATATTGTTCATTCAGAGAGATATTCGGCTTTAATTAAATGGTGTCATTTAATACACCATCCAGCAGATAGTGTAATTGGTTTCTTTAGCAGAGAATGCAGTACTATCTAAGGTTTACTGAAGTAATCCCGATAGTAATTTAGCCAGTGGATACATAAACAGCTTGGCTGCTTCTGACACCCTGGCCCATGAGGAGTCAACTTGGATCAGATCTGTGCAACTCTTTCTGAAATAAAATTCCTACCTCCCCCCCAGACCAAACAAACTCTGTTTACATTAAGCATGTAAAATACCTGGGATGTTTAGGGGTGATAGGTTGTTCATTTTTATGGATTTAAAAAAAAAGGAAGTGCTATCTTCAAAGCAGTCATGAAATTATCTTTCATTTGAGCAGGGAGCATGGCATTTATTATTTTTAAAACCTGATAGAAATGCAAAAGAGTACTCACCAGTTTGTTCAAAGAGGGCAGACAATTTTCTGGCACAATAACAGTTGTGCATTTTAACTCCTATCTTTGCTTGGTCATTTACAAGGACATTTTCATTTCCAGGCTTGGCTCCTGTTTCCTCATTGCTCATTCCCGAAATGTGATACAATAAGGTCCTATTCTCCCCGAGCCATTCTGCTTGATAATTCTGAACAAAGCCAGAAAGGAGTGGGGCCAAGTGGGGGAGAATTTAACTAAATCTAAAAGAAGAAGAAAAAAATTACTTTCTAGGGTTTAATGCCCCTGACAAATTACAAAGTAACCAGAGATTAGATTAAATTCCTTTGCTACATTCTTTGTTTTCAAAAATATATGACACTGCACCTAGGGATGGAAAACTTTCATTTCCTTGTTTGCAAATGACCCATCCACATGTTTATTTTGGAAAAGAATGGAAACATTGATTATAGCAAAGGGCTGGTTGGGTCACAGTGTCATGAAAACAGGCTGGCTCTATCACTGGGTGGGGAAACAGAACTGGCAGCACTGACTGGTTAGGGTCCCTAGGGTCTAGCTCCACCTTAACAGACTTTCCATGGAGTATCAGGAATGTGTCACAGTACTTCAGAGCTCCTCCCTGTCCAGGGCAGTGTCTGGAAATGTCGCTGGGGGCAGAGGGTGACTGTAATGCTTTGCCTTTGTAAATTGCTTCTGAAAACTCTGAAATCAGAGTCAGCCCTCTGTGGCTGTGGGCTCCCCTCTGTGGATTCAACCAACCTCCAATTGATAATAGTGGGGAGGGGGGATGGAATTGTGGAACATGAAATAACAACTATTTACATAACATTTACATCATATTAAGCTTTGTAAGAAATCTGGAAATATTTAAAGTACCCAGGAGGGTGCATATAGGTTACATACAAATACTGCACCACTTTTTGTAGGGGACTTGATCACTAGGAAATTTGGGGTATCTGTGGTGGAGAGGGTGGAGGTCTTGGAGGCAATCCCCTGTGGATACTATGGGATGACTTGACTCCCTACGAACTCTGGACAGTGGGCAACCCGAGTTGGGGAGCGGAGTCCTGAGCTGAGCAAAGCTGCCTCAGAGGCTTCATGGGTCCTTACAGTTAAAAGACAAAGCTCACACCAATGCAACCACACATCACAGTACAAACTCTCAAAGGCCATCTCGGCCACTGACAGCCAGACACCATCAGACTCCTGTTCTCCTGGGGCTTCTTCCTTACAAAGAAAACCACACTCACTGGCCTGAAGGACGCCACAAAAAGCTACTGTGCTTTGGACAATTAGAGCCTCCTTTTCGGTTTCCTGAAAATTACTCTTTGCACCAAGGCCACCAGCTGCACCCGGAGCACTATTCTGGATCAAGTCCCCACTGACCTCCCATCTGCCAAACCCAGTGACCTCTTTTCAGTTGTTGCCCTTCTCTGCCCTCTGGGGCAATTCCAAGCACTTAAATACTGCTTTCTTGAATGTTCTCTGCTGGTGATGGCATCCTTATGCAAGACTCTTCCTGCTCTCTGACTGCTAGAGTAATTGTTCTAGAATGTGGATGTGCTCAAGCTAGTCCCTGTTTAAATCTTTCATTGGCTTTAGTTCCTACAGGATAAAAAGCAAGCTCAACGGCATGCCATACAGAAGCCTTCAAAGAGGGCCTCAAACTGCCTGACTCCTCTTGCCTCCTTCCCTGACCTCCCGCACTTCTCTCTCATATTCTCTCTCTCTCTCTCTCTCTACACACACACACACACACACACACACACACACACACACACACACACACACGGTTTCCATTTTTCTAAGTCTTTGTGTCTTTGCCCATTTGCTCCCTTGTTTTCTTTCTTTTTTCCCTTTTCGCTTAATGGAACCTGACTGTTCTCTCCATAACCTTCCTGCAGGCCTTCCTGGCTTCTAGACTGGAAGCCCCATGTAATCAACAATGCTCTCATTTTACCCATCACTGGCATCTAGGGTCCAACACAGCACACGGCGAGCCTGGGCTCTATGCTATCTGCAAGGACTCGAGCTGTGCCCCAATGTTTAGTCAGACTGTCCCTCAAGTTCCCACTCAACTTTCTACATACCTTAAGCACCATAGTTTTGAATTCATGCCTTAATTATCTGGATGAAATGCCCTGGGATTATTGTCAAGCACAAGTGAGCTTCTCCAAGGCCATGTGGTTAGTACATGGTTGCCACTCAAGGTGTTTGTTGGATAAGACTGCAGCTGTGGCCTGTCGAGCATCAAGAGGTGGATTTCCCCTTAAGCTCCTGTGCTCTCTCTTTTCTGGAGATGGTATTTCTCTGACTGTACCAGCTCCAGGCAGGGGGTCTTGAGTTCTGTTTCCAGGATTTCTGCAATGACCCAACACTCCTCAAGGCAAGACTGATTTGGCATTTCACCCACAGCACAAATCACAGCCTCCCTCAGGGAGCTTCAGAGCCCAGTGCACACAGGATAAAGGAGCCTGTTTGCATCTAATCAAAGGGCTGCTTCATAAGGCTTCATTTCCCCAGATTCTCTGCATTCCCCTGCCTCCTCCCCTAGACACCCACCAGGAAATAGCAGCCGCCACACAAGCCTGCGAGATAAACCCACTGGGACGGGAGCCATTCCCCACAATTGAGCGAGCCGCCTCCCGAAATGCCCATACATTTTGCATTAAACACAGTGTATCAAATTAAAAATAAAACTCAAGTTGTTTGGCTAATGGTTTTCCCAGTCCTGAGGTTGAGCGCAGACCACTGATCTGGCTCCCGGAGAACATCGGCCGGTTCTGCTGTGTGCCGCAGACACTGTGCAGCTAGCATGTGGCACACACAGCACTTTCGTTCATTTGTAAGCCTAATGTCCAATTAACTGAGAGAGGGGATTCATTAAATAATTTAAACTAGATCCAAATTAAAGGGCCGCTTTCTCAGTTGTATTTGCAAAGAAGTTCAATTTGATGGAAAGAGATAATCATTTTAAGCTCACATTGGTTTGAGACGTAATTTTAAATCAGTTTCATTGACACTTTTTTTTTTTTAAATAGGTAAGTTGGGAAAATCTAGTCTGTGGCACTCACACCATTTTCTCCTTGATACTGTGTTTAAACTTTATTCTTAAAAAAAAAAAAAGTGTGAGAGCCAGGCCTCACACTGATGACAGTCCCAGTATTTGGGAGGCTCAGACAGGAGGATCACAGGTTCAAGACCAGCTTCAGCAACTAAGTGAGGCTCTCAGCAACCTAGTAGGACTCTGTTTCAAAAAACATATATATTTTAAAAATGGGCAAAGGATCTAAATAGACACTTCACAAAAGAAGAAATACAAATGGCCAATAGATGTATGAGGAAATGTTCCACATCATTAGCAATCAGAGAGATGCAAATCAAAACTACCCTGAGATTTCACCTAACTCCAGTCAGAATGGCAATCATAAAAAACACGAACAACAACAACTGCTGGCGAGGATGTGGAGAAGTGGGAACTCTAATACATTGTTGGTGGGACTGCAAACTAGTGCAACCACTTTGGAAAACAGTATGGAGGATCCTCAGACAAATGGGAATGAACCTACCATATGATCCAGCAATACCACTTCTGGATATCTACTCAGAAGAATGGAAAACAAACTATCAGACCGACGTATGTGCATCTATGTTTATAGCTGCACAATTTACAATAGCCAAACTATGGAAGCAGCCAAGGTGTCCATCAACAAATGAATGGATTACAAAACTATGGGATATGTACACAATGGAATTTTACTCAGCCATAAAGAAGAACAAAATCATGTTCTTTGCAGGGAAATGGAGGCAACTGAAAAACATTATGTTAAGTGAGATTAGCCAGTCACAAAGAGTAAAGAAGCATATGTTCTCCCTAATATGCAGATGCTAGGGAGAAGATGGGGCATAAGAGGGTCTCCAGATGAAAAAAGAGAGACCCTCGAAAGCAGAGAAGTTGATTTAACCGAAGGGGTTGGACGGGGGAGGGGCACACTAATGTATATCAAGGTCACTCACTAAACTGAACTTGAGAGGGAGGGAAGGCGAGGGAGCGGGGTGGGAATTTGGGGAAGGGGTCAAATGAAAATTGTGAGCACGTATATCGTTATCAATTTGTACCTAACAAAGATGTATGCTTACAATGTATGATTAAAAATAAAAATTAAAAAAAAAATTAAAAATAAAAAAATATATATATATTTTAAAAGGGCTGGGAGTGTAGCTTGGGAGTAGACTGTCCCTGGATTCAAACCCTGGTATCATACACAAAAATAAAAATGTAAGAGAGTTTAGGTCATAATTATACATGCAGCTTTTTCTTGAGAGGACCTGCTAGATAAAGAGATGAGTCATACTCATTGCTTAGATCTTAGGAAAGAACCCTAACTACCATATGGAAAACTGGTCAGTCACAGACATCATTCATGTCACTTTATTCTTGGAAGAGCCAGGAATAGAATTCAGAGTATTTGACTTCTATACCTTTGCATTTCCTCCTCACTTGCTTAATATTGTGCTACAGCCCAGAGCTGAGTCATAGGGAAAGCAATTTAGGGGGTCCCAGGCAATTTGCAAGGTATTTGCAGAATGTGTTATTGCATTAGGGGATGCAAGAGGAACAAATTAATCTCTTGTGCCTTCAGAGTTGGTCTCTCCCAGTTTGCATGCAGTTCTTAATGCCACTTGGAAATGAGAAAAGGTTACAGAAAACCGACAAGTATTTCTCTCAAGTCCAGGGCTTGACCCAGGCCACCAGGGCTTCTTGAAAGACTTCTAGTCCACATGTTTCCCCATATCCTTTTTCAAATAGTGAGTCCAAAGGTAACTACATAAAACCAGTTTGTTCCTCAGATGACCTAAGACTTTTAAGTTCACTCCCATGACCACCAGCAAAATGTCCCAGCCCGGGAGTTGTTCAGACAGGCAGCCCTTTTCCAGGGACACATTCCCAGACTTCCTGGCTTTGACTTTTTTTTTCTTTCTTTAGCAGTGCAATGATAATAACAATAATAGTTATCATTATTATTTACATCAAAACACTGGTTTCCAGTTGTACTCTTAGTATTGAGCGGACAATTAGCACAGCCTTCCTCTCCCTCCTGGCTGGATCAGGCTGGGCCAGCACAGGCCTGTCCTCCTCCTCAGGCTCCTGCCAGTAGCCTCTCTGGCAGCTGCCCCTAGTAGGGACCTCCCATCAACAGCAGCACCACCCACTTTTCTAGTGCGCAGCCCCATTAATCACCTGGGAAACTTCTCCTGGCTGCAGTCAGTGGCTCCTCTCATCTCCTGGCCCAGGTCTGTAAAGTCCTATTAGCCTGGAAGCTACAATCACATTCTCCACCCCCTCTTCAGAGAGTGGCTCCTCCAAGCATCCAGTAGAGTCTTCTAGAGGGAGGTACAAAGCTCTACAACCCCTTTAACAAGCAGTAAGAGGAGGGAAAATGACATTATTAAATAAAACTCCAAGTTTTTCTGTCTTTTCTTTTTTTTTCTTGGTACTTGGGATTGAACCCAGAAGCATTCTAACTCCATGCTACACCCCCAGCCCTTTTTATTTTTATTTTGAGACAAGGTCTCGTTGGATTGCTGAGGGTCTCCCTAAGTTGTTGAGGCTGGTCTTGAACCTGGGATCCTCCTGTCTCAGCCTCCAAAGTAGTGAGATTACGGGTGTGCACCACCATTTCCAGCTCTTTACCCTTGTTTTTACTTTTGGAGAGCATAATGAAACCTAATCACTCCCTCTTGTCACTTCTGTGCCCCCAAACTATACATGGGTCCTCAGTCTTCATTCTTAGCCTAGAATGCAGGGCTGCGTGCATGTGATTAAAGCCTTCCTACCCATCTTGTCTCCTGGTCCAATCCAGCTGAAATGAATGCCCAGGTGCCTCCCACTTGCCCATCGATGAAAGACACTGTGATACTGTATGAAAGGCATCAGATTTGGGGTACAAGCAGATTGGTTGAGATCCTCAACTCCATCATTAACCAACTGTTTCATCTTAAGAAAGTAATTTTCTGAGCTCGCATTTTTTAAAATTAATTGATTCATTTAAAAATGGTTTATTGGTGAACAAACAGATATGGCTCTTGCTTCTCAGGCGTTCAGCCTCTGCCTTACATGAAGGGATAGGGAGAGTGGCTCAGCCTTCCTGCTAGCCAAGTGAGTGGGGGGCAGTCAGAAGGGGGTGTGGAGTGGGACCTGGGAGTCTTCCCAGTGACTGGCACATGGATATACAATGGGAGAATGGTCTCCATTGAGGCCAGGTGGGGGAAGGAAGCAGAGGGCAGATCATGAGGGCTCTCGAAGCTTCATTCAAGAACTTGGATTTTATGCTAATGAAGATCAAGAGCAATCATAGGGTTTTAATCAGGGGAAGAGTGTTCTGCCCCCTCCAATGACCTCTCTGGCCACCGCATGGAGAGTGGACTGGATGAAGAGAGAGTGGGAGAGCGAGACCAGCTACTGGGAGGTGGTCATGATGGTGCATGAGCTATGGTGTGTTCTGGGTCTCAATGCAGTGGCAGCCAGGGGTCCAGGAAAGCAGGTGGACTCCAGAGACATTTATAGGATGAGATCAACAGGGCTCTGGTTTGCTGAGGGACAGAATGGGAGGAGCCAAGAATCATGAAGACGGTCAGGCCTGGGCAACGGAACAGATAGTGATGCCTTTACCAAGACAGATGTGCAGGACGCAAGGGAGGTGATCCAGGGGAGGCAGAAGGAAGCAGTAACTCCAGCTTGAAGATTCCGAGTCTCTTGTGCATATGGGACAAACAATACCACCCAATAGGGTTCTTGTAAGAATCAAATGAGACATCACATATGATGTAAAATTCTGGACATCTCATGGAATATGGACCAAAGTGTGGTTCCCTTTTCTATTTCTCAAACCTTTCCACTTCTCTGGAAGGCCTGCTTTCTCACTTGTACAAAGTCAAATCCAACCCACATTGTAAAGCTTGTCTCAAAAGTCACCTTCTCAGGTCTGGGAGTGTAGCTTAGTGGTAGAGTGCATGCTTAGCATGTGTGAGGACCTGGGTGCAATCCCAGCATCCCTACACCCCCCCCCCCACACACATACACAAACCAAAAAAAGCCACCTTCTCCTTCTAATTTCTGCTGATCTTTCTAGGTGGAATCTTCCCATACTCTGACCTCTCAGAGCATGTGCCCCACCTTGGACTGCTGTTATTTGTACCTGTGTCGTATTGCTCCTAAGCTATGGACATCTCATTAGTGATAGAACCCAGGCCTGATTGACCCCTGACCCTCACATTAGCACTGAGTGATAAATTATAACTATTTGTGTAATAATGAATAATAACTGTTATTTGTAGAATATATTGTTATATACAATATGCAACAAATGATATTATATGCTACAGTAAAATATAACAGTGATATAATAATCCAGGGGGCAATGAATTCGTTGAATGAATATGCACATTTGACAGACCATTTCTCCCCTGAATGCAGCAAAGAGGGGTATGGAAAAGAATGCAGATTTCAGAATAAAACTATCTTGAGTAACTAGTTGTTTCACTTTCTAATTCTATGAATTTAAAGAAGTTTCTCAATATCTCAGAATCTCTGCTTATTTAGAAAATGGTAATTTTTTTTAAAAAAACTGACTCTGGAGGTAATCATGAGAATAGAGGAACTTCAATAAATAAAGTGCCCAATGTACACAAGTCTGGCCCTTAATCAATAAATTCTGGCCCCTTCCCGTTCCCACTGTTACCATTCTCTAAGGATCAGGAAAAAATGGAAAACCAGATCTCAGCAGTAAGTTGAAAATCTTCATATATTTTAATTTTTTTCAGATATCTCCACTTGGCACGCTCATTTCTAACACAAATTTCCGGTGTGCCTGCTGTTGTTATTAAGGCTGAAGCAGTTCATCCTTTGGTCTGTTTCCATTCCCACTCCATTGTGTGCCTTGCTTCCTATTGCTTCATCATCTGCACATCTGCATAATGCTCACCCACAGTAAACCAGGGCCCTTGCTTTGATCAGAGTGTAACAGAAATCATTGGTGGAAGGCCGAGCTGCCCGCTGTCTAAAGAATCTTAGGAGAACGCGAGATAATGAAGTAGAAAACAGCAAAAATATTGACCAAACACAATCACAGAAGTCAGAACGCCACCTTATCTAATCAGGGCTTAAAAGAAACAGCAAAATGTGGAAAATTGGATGTTTAAAGGCACAAAATCTCTGCGATAAAGAGTCATTTGAAAATGCCTTGCATCAGAGGATGAAAGAGTTCAGCTTCTTGTCATTAATATCCAATTTGGATTTATAGTTTTCAGGATCAATCACATAATTAAAAACATATTTGGAAGCTGACAATAGCATGAAAGCATTGGTTTACATTATACCATATTAAGAAGTTTTTGTTTTTTTTTTAAAAGCTCAAAATAAAAGCAAGAATTATGGCCACAAGAGAAAGCAGTGGCATCATTTATGATTTTCCCTGTGTGCTCCCTGAAAAGGCAGGATGATTCATTTTCCATGTAAAACATCCTTGAGGTTGAGAAGAAAGTCACTTCCCGCATTTTCTGAATCTTCTCTGGATAATCAATCAAAGGATAGAATTTGGAATCAGGCAGCTCCCTCCCCAGTGGATCAACCTCAATCTATATTTGTTTTTGGCGAAGCAGATGTGACACCGAAGCAGAAGGCAAGAGGATTATGGGACTGTGGAGCCAAGGATTCTGTGCACCGAGCTGTGAGCCTTAGCTTGCCCTTGCCGTGTCAAATGGAGAGACTATGGTCTCTTCTTTCCTTGTGCAGGTTACACAGGCTACTGCATGGCCCAGACTTCCTTTCATACTAACGGTAGCTTTCAGGATGGAGAGAGTATAATATTAATTTTGCTGGAACAATCAGGTAACCCTGCCAAAGGAAAACAGCCTTTGAATTTTGATTTGGCCCCAGGTCTGGCCCCCCTTTCCTTCTCTTGCCCTCTCTCTGCCCTTCGGCCATGTTATGGCACCAGATGCCTGCACCTTGACCTTGGACACCCAGCTTCCAGAACACCTCTTATATCTTCCTGTTTTTTTCTTCAGTACTGGGGATTGAACCCAGGTGCATTCTACCTCCGAGCTACACCTCCAGCCCCATTTTTCATTCTTTATTTTTGAAACAGGTTCTCACTAAGATTTGGAGGGTCTCACTAAGTAGCTGAGGCTGACCGTGAACCTGTGCTCCTCCTGTCTCAGCCTCACAAGTATTGAGATTACAAACATGCACTACCATGCCCGGCTCGACAATTTATTTTGAATCCATTGACAGGCTGTCATTTTACAGACATTTTTAAACTTAGGCTCTTGTTTTCTCAACAAAAAGGAATGACAGACTTGGAAAGGGCCACTGGAGAATGCACAGCCAGTTGCCTGCATTCCACATCTTCCTAGATAGTTAAGCGTCTGCCCTGTGTTCAGAATTTGAGAGAACAGGGGCTTCTGCAGGTACCCTGCACCATTAAAATCCATTATTCTACAACTCTATATTGAGTGCCTGTTATGAGCTCAGGAAGTAACAAATAAATGTTACTTTTACCATCTGTCTAAAAATTTTTGTGAAGGAACTTCAACCCATTGCTCCCTGTCCTACAAGAGAATAGAATTTCTATACTGAAAAGATCCTAGAATTAAATTCAAACCATTCTTTTTAGACTTAAAGAAGTAGAGTCCAGGTGATTTTTCCAAAGTTGCGAAAGTGGTTGTGACAGAGCTCAAACACAACCCCAGGTCCCCTGGTTCTCTGTCCAGGGCTCTTTACCTACCTCTTTAGCCTTCTTTCAGAGTATGCCAGCAAGAACATGGCTGAACCCTTATGGAGACACACACATTGAAGCAGCCAAACATTATTTTCCAATTGATTGATCAATCAATCAACATTTATGGACTGCCTCTTAGGACTGCATCGTGACATTCACAGACACCTGTGCACCTGTCTTTGCAAGCCCCTTCCTGCATAAAAGGAAATAATTAAAAATTGTGTTTAGCAAGTGCCTTGGCATAAATTTAGATAATTTATATTAACATTAAATGTGAAAATGTTTTCTTAGACCTACAAGTTTGTAGGTCTTTTTTTCCCCCCTTCTGATCTTAAAAGAAATTAAAAGTATTTTCATGGACCCTGAAAGTCTCATGGGCCCTGGGCAGCATGGCCCCCATGCTGATGGATTGCCTGGCCCCATTGAGTATGGAGGCATGCAGGGTGGTCCTGGAAAGGAGACAAGTGTGAAGACATCTTCTCCCCACCACCCAGCATGTAAGAGAGTTGGAGAAAGAGGGCATAGAATGTGGTGGATCTTCTTTAGATTTGGTTAGGACCGGCATATACCAGAATAAAATCTGTGCTAATCACAGATCATTTCCACACCAATGTCTCCTTACTAACATTTGCCAGTATTTTGGTCGAGTCACACCTGTAAATGCTCCCACCCTCTTTTGCCCAATTTTTTCTATCCACAGCCAGACAGCCGTTCCAGGGGCTGGGACGATAAGCCCATCTTCAGCAAGGTAATATCTCCTCTCACTCCATCATCAGTTTTATGATTGGTGCCATCTTTCTTAATAAAAAGCTGTTGCTAGAAGCTATTTCCACTAAATACTCTTGACATCACTTCCTTTAATAGAGCTTAAAAGTTATAAAATATTTAAGCAGCAAGGCGTGACAGAGCATTTGTTACTCTGGACCATCCATTCAGCTGTCTCTCCTGGTGTGAGACAAGATGCTGAAGGCCATTCTGTTCCCTGCTTCCCTGAACCATGAGTGCAGATGCTAAATACTGCCTCATTGGGAAAATGATTTTTATTACCAATGTTGGTCTTAAAAATAATTGCTTAGATGGAAAAGCATCAACACAGATGATGACCATGAAAATAAACTAACCCCCGACAGTGCCAAGTGTCTGGCTTTCTATCCTCTGATTATTCCACAAGGCTGTAGTGTCTCTATACCAGCAAATAACTCCAGTTGAGTGAGGCCCTCTTAAGCCAAAAACTGTGCTAGAAACGAATACCACCTAGTCCCATTTTTTCAGTGGAGAAGGGACTGGTTGATCATAAGAATTGGAGGATTTGGGCTTCTCTAAAGAGAAGTCAAAAAAACTACCTGTGCATCATTTTGTGCATGCGCTCGAGCGCACACACACGCACACACACACACACACACACACACACACAAACTTTTAGTAGACGGAAGAGCTACAAATACAGGTTGATTAGCACTAGGAGAAAAATAGTGAAAAACCAGAACCATCCAAAGCAAAACTCATTCCATGCTGATAAAGATGTACTCCTCAAAAATTTTCAAGAATGCTAATTATCTATAGGGTCATATCCCTAGCAGAAGCTTTTCCAAATAATTAAGTCATTTTAGTAGAACAACTATGTTATGCCTTACTCAGCTCTCCTAATGTGTTAATTTATGAATATCAAATTTCAGCAAGTTTTAATAATTCATTTTATAGATTACTAGACAGCAACATTAGTTGTGAATAAAAATGAAAATCTATAAAATTGTGCATCATTTGTACAAATGATCCAAAGGCAAGACTTATACTTTTTTTTTTTTTTGTACTGGGGATTGAACTCAGGGGCGTTCTACCTCCAAGCTATACCCCCAGCCCTATTTTTTTTTGTGCGGTACTAGGGATTGAACTCAGGGGCCTTCTACCTCCGAGCTACACCCCCAGCCCTATTTTTTATTCTTTATTTTGAAACCGGGTCTCACTAAGTTGTGGAGTGCCTCACTAAGCAGCTGCAGATGGCCGCGAACCTAGATCCTCTGGTCTCAGCCTCCCAAATGCTGGGATTACAAGCGTGCGCCACCACGCCCGGCAGACTTATACTTTTGAATTAGTTCTCATCTCTTAAGAGTTACCTGTGAGCCAGGTATGGTGGCACACACCTGTAATTCCAGTACTTGGAAAGCTGAGACAGGAGAATTGTTGGTTCAAGACTAGCCTCAGCAATTTAGCAAAGCCCTCCTCAACTTAGTGAGACCCTGTTTCAAAATAAAAAATAAAATAGGGCTGGGGGTGTAGCTCAGAGGTAGAATGCCCCTGGGTCCAATCCCCAATACCACGCACACACGCACACACACACACACACAAAATAATCATCATCATCATCATCATCATCATCATCATCATCATCATCATCAAGAGTTGCCTGTGGGCTATACATTGTCCCTCTGTTGAGGAATGCCTTACACATAGTAGGTCCTCAGGAGTACATAAAGTTTGATCCTAGTAGTTCACAACATTCTTTCCATTCCCCCTTTCTCCTTAGTTGGATGATGAATCTTTACATTTTTTAGACACATCCTTCCTTGATATGATGTTGAGTCTAAGAGTCAGGATATAGAGTCAGAATTCCTTACTCTTTGTTTACTTGTTTTATTTTATTTTTTGGCAATGCTGGGGATTGAACCCCGGGCCTCATGAATGGTAGGCAAGCACTCTACCACTGAGCTACACCCTCAGCCCTTCCGTTCTCTTTAAAAGTGTTTCCCAGAAACACCTACAACTCTTTTGTATGTCACATAAAATTAATTTTAAAAAAATAAGCTTTACAAAATGAGTAGTTAAAGGCTTTGAGAAATCAAACCAAAAATGGAAACTGTGTGAGTATGTAATTAGGTGGTAGCTCATGTCCTGACAGATGATTCCAGAGAGAAAAAACAACAACAACAACAAAAAAAGCCTGCCATATGCTCAGCTTTCTGTGTAAACCACTATAGGCATAGATCTTTATGGAATATTCTATAGCATATGTTTTATCAGTATGTTTGTTCCACTCTATTTGTTGCCAAGTTCCAAATGCTTAAAATAATTAACCTTTGCCACCTCTTTGGAAGGCTTTGCAATACATTCTAAAGGAGTGCTTCATTCTGTCATCCTGAGAGGCAGGACCCCACCAAAATCCATCAATGAAATAGATCCATTTCCCTCCAGAATTAAATCCCTGTATATACGTTAAGAATTCTCTCTTTTCCAGAATGATGTTCAAATGATTGTACAAACAAATGCTAAACACTAGCTTTTCAACCATTAAGAAATACATTGAGCCAGGCCTGGTGACACACACCTGTAATCCCAGTACTTGGGGGGCTGAGACAGGAGGATTACAGATTTGAAGCCAACTTCAGCAACTTAGCAAGGCCCTTAGCAACTTAGCGAGATCCTGTTTCTGAATAAAAAATAAAATAGGGCTGGGGATATAACTTGGAGGTTAGATTGCCCCTGGAATTAATCCCCAGCATCACACACAAAAGAAATACATTGAAGAAATATTAATGAAACCAGCAGTTTGCTCAGTGTTGACTTACTATTTATAAGAATACATTTTTAAATTAGCTGTTCTATTGAACATCAATTAAGTATGTAATATATGCTAGGTGCTTTAGATAGAAGTGTACAAATATAAATGAGACACATTCCCTGTTCAAAAGAATTTATATCCTCATGCTGTTAACATGCCTGCAAAAAAGTATTTCTCTTATAAAAGGAAGACATGGAGACATAGTGGATTCCTACTGTATCAGCTCAGCTAAGATGCACTTGTGTTTCTGAGAATCCCCTTCCCCACAAAGTTCCAGATTAATATGGACCACAAGAGCTATTTTATGGGAAACTTGAAGGGCAGAAGTGAAATAGCCATGTTCCTATTGCATCAGGGGGTTGGAACATGTCGAGTGCTGATGGAGAAGATCATCTGTCTGGTTGGATAATTACCTGTGGGGGTGGTGTACCAGCCGGGTCCACATTGACTCCAGCTCCCATCCTACTAGATCCTCTCTCAGCTCTGCTGACTCCTGGGCGAGGTGCACATCAAGAATCATGGCGAAGGGCACCAGCTTCTCATGTACAGCAGCTGAGTCATCAACATTGGAGGCTTGGAGATGGACAAAGACAGTGCAGTTTCCAATTCATCTGCATAGGCGCCATTCAGGTCCAAATCTGTCCTTCTTTCCCATCTTCCCTTTCCAACTGCCCGCCCTGAGGGCAGCAGACAAGCCAACCTCGAACAGGCTGTTTAACCATAGAATTGGCTCCAATCATTGTGTAAAGTCAAATCCTACATATCAAGAAATGCTTCTTAGCTAAGTGATATTTGAGATGAAGATCTTCAAAGATGAACAGGGATTCCCCAATACAGAAAGCAGAAGAAAGACCTTGCAGGCATGGGGAACAACACACACAAAAGCTTGAAGGCATGCAAGGGCATCGTGTGTTGAGAATACAATGAACACAAAGCTTTTTGGAGAGGAATCTGGGAAATAAAGCTGAAAGGGGAGGCTAAGGCAGGTCTTAAGGACTCCTCAGACCATGCTAAGTTTGAATGAAGTCCAGTAGGTAATCAGGAGCCACAGAAAGATTTTAAACAGATGATGATGATGATGATGATGATGTTTACACGTGCGCGTGCTCATGCAGGCATTCGACTGTGTGCCCACCTGTGCATGTGTAAAATGATCTGATTTGTATTTTAAAGATAACTCTGGCAGCTGTGTGAAGAATGAATTAGAAAAGACAGGACAAACCCAGAGCCAGAGAGTTTGGCGAGGTGCCCAATACAATATCAATTAGCAAAAGATAAAGGATGTTGGAAGTTGAGAAGAATCATCTGTCCTGTAGAGTCGATAACTTCGCTTTGTATATACAATTATATGAGACATAAATTCAATCACCATGCAGATGTGCAGAATCATCCTCTAAAACTGTCCTTCACTGACTCTGAGTTAAATCTCACTGACTCTGAGTACCAGTTAGAAACTCTTACGGTTAACGAAAAACCGAGAAAACTAACTCCAACTGGCCTAAACTATAAAAGAATTTAGTGCAAAGTTCGGAGGTTGGAAGGACTTCAGGATTGCTTTGACTCATAGGCTCAACCATGTCACCAAAATTTGGGGGCTTAGGGTCTCTCTGCCCTGCCTTTTAAGATAGTTAAAACACACACAACAACAAAAACAATATGGCTGGGCACAGTGGCGCATGCCAGCAATCCCAGTACTTGAGAGGCTGAGACAGGAAGATCACAGGTTTGAGGCCAGCCTCAGCAACTTAGTGAAATCCTGTCTGTTTCAAAATAAAAAACAGCCAGGTATGGTGGTGCACGCTTATAATCCCAGTACTTGTGAGACTGAGATAGGAGGATTACAGGTTCACAGCCAGCCTCAGCAACTTAGTGAGGCCCTCCACAACTTAGTGACTGACAGGGTTTCAAAATAATAATAATAATAATAATAATAATAATAATAATAATAATAATAATAATAATAAACAGAGGTATGGGTGTAGCTCAGAGATAGAATGCCCCTGGGTTCCATTCCTACTACCACAAAAACAAACAAACAAATAATAAAATCAGGCTGAGGTTGTGGTTCAAAGGTAGAATACCCTTGGGTTCAACCTCTGGCAACAAAAATAAAATAAAATAATGTCTTAGTTCATTCATACTGTTATAATAAAATACTTTAGACTCAGCAACTTATAAATAACAGAAATTTGAGAAGATCAAGATGCCAGTAGATTCAGTGTCTGGTGAGAGCTTGCTCTTGCTTCCACGGTGGCACCTGTTACTACTGCGTCTGCGCATGGTGTCAGGGCAGAAGGGATGAGTGCTGTGTCCTCACCAGGTAGAAGGAGCAGAAAGGCAAAGGGGAAAACTGACCCATAAGCCTTTTTATGATCATCATCATTATTATTATTATTATCACTATTTGGTACTGGGGATTGAATCCAGGGACATTCTACCTCTGAGCTACACCCTCAGTCCTTCTAATTGTTTTATTTTTTTGAAACAGGATCTTGCTAGGTTGCTAAGAGTCTCGCTAGGTTGCTGAGGCTGTCCTCAAACCTGTGACACTCCTGTCTCAGCCTTCCAAGAATGGGGATTACAGTCATGAGCCACAAGGCCCAGCTCAATCCCTTTTATAGGGACACTAATACAATCCCTAGTACCAAATCAAATGATCAATGGTTTCTAACCTGAAATGCAATCATGGGATTGAAAACCACAGATAGCCACATGATGCTATAATGCTGACATGTATCCAGTTACTTATGTCCATTTCTGCTTCATGTATTTTTGAACCTTTAGTATTTGGCATATGGAAATTTATGATTACTTTGTTTTCCTGATGAACTGAGCCTTTTATCATTTTTACATATTTTTCTGATATTAAGAAAGTCACTCCAGTCTTCTTAGATTTTCTATTTGCATAGTGTATTTGTTTTTTAGACATTTACCCTCGACCTACCCTGTTTTTATTTTTGAAGTTCAACTTTTATAGGTGGCATATCACTGGGTCTTGCTTTGCAAAATTTATATTGATAATCTCTGTCTTTCACTTGGGGCATTTAATTCATTAATATTTCATGTTTTTATCTGCATATGTTTGGATTTAGGTTTTATTATGCTTCTTCTGTTTTTTGTTCTCTTTTTCTGATTTCTTTTTGTTTACTTTAACATATTTTAGAATTCTATTTTAATTAATTTATTGATGTTCTAGCTATCCTCCAAAAATTTAACCTTTCAGACTACTTGGGGTTATGAGTATAACATTTTACATGACATGTAGAAGCTTTGCAACTGTGCAGTTCTGTTTACCCCACTACTCCGTCATATCTTGACTTTATTTCAGTCTATTCCTTTATTCTATAGTCAGCATATAAATCTCAATGTATTATAAACCCTGAAGGAAACATTATAAGTTTTGCTTTAAATAGTCTCTTTATTTTAAAGAAGAGGGAAATTTACTTATATTTCTATTGCTTTAAGTGTTCTCCATTCTTCAATAACAGACAGATCTAGGCAGTTTGATTCAGTACACATTCCAAATCATTATTTGAAATATTTTAAATATATTGTCTAAAATCTTTCAGGAACAAAGGCGGGTATAAATAAATAAATAAAAATAAATATGTTTTTCTAAGTGGGTAAAGAAAATCAGACAGAGAAATAACCGTATTCTAAAGATAACTATGGGGCTCAAAAGAACAGGTATACTTTATGTTTCTTATTTATTTATTTATTTATTTATTTATTTATTTATTTATTTATATCCTAGGGATTGAACCCAGAAGTATTCTACCCCTGAGCTACACTCTCAGTCCTTTTTTTTTTTTTTTTAATTTTAAACAGGGTCTCGCTAAGTGGCTGAAGGCCTCACTAAGTTGCTGAAGCTGGCCTCCAACCTGTGATCCTCCTGTTTCCAAGTACTGAGATTACAGGTACATACCACCATGCCCAGAAGAACAGGTATACTTTAAATAAAACCTCTCCCAAGGAATCTGGGTTGTAAAGCACTTCTACCAGTAAACCACTGAGTCATGGGACCCAAGAGTTGGAGATCTTGAGTCATTTAGTCCAATATCCCACTGAAAGCCTTACATATCTTAGAGATAAGTAATAATGATGATGATAATGCCAGACACTTATGTGGAGTTTATAATGTGTTTCTAGTATTAATTTATTGAATCCTCATAATAACCTTATAACATAGGTAGTATTACATGTCCATTTTTTTAGATGAGCAAAACTGAAGACAGAGGTAGAGACATCTAACCATTCTCTGCTTGAAATTTTATCATCTCGCAGCTCTATTCTGGAATAGATACAGCTAATCAAAAGTTTCCCTCATAAAAGTCAACTCCAAAGCTTTTCCTCCCTAATACTCCAGTGTACTTTAATTCTGTCTCAGCTATTTCTTCTTCCTCCCAAATGATGGGAATTCCCCAACCTAACACAGCAGGCACTTTCAGTCTATTGCTCTCCCTGCAGGAGGGCAATGTTTTCCAGAACTCATCCCTGGGCATCCCTCTAAAGGTCATTGCCTGAATTACAAATTTACCTTTGCCCTTTGCTTCAAGAAAAGCCCCAATTACCACATTGCTTCTTCCTAGGGTCCTGGAGCTCTGGGCAGGCAATAAATCCCAGCCTCTTTAACAAGCCGGCAGTGTCCCTGTTGTCCAGGGGACAGCACTCAATAAACATGCTGTGCCTCAAACCTCCCCAATCTCCACTTATCTCTGAAACTAATTACCTTGCTAACTGCAGAGCTGTACAGCCATGCTAATCAGCTGCTGGACGGTGGTAAGTTTTGCTCTCAGCAGAAAAGCCAAGATGCAGAGGCAGGAATGGGAACTCTAGAAGTTCAGATCTTCCCTGAGACTAAGTTCCAGAAATATTCAAAATACCACTTGGCAGAGAGATGGAGTTGGATGCAAATTCCTCCTGGTGCTGAACATGCCCATTAATTAGCATTCAGAGAAATAAAGAAAAATGAAGATTTAAAGGTCATCACATTAACATTTTATGCCCATTTCTGAATAGCTATGTGTGTGTACTAATTTTCCACCCATTCCTTCTATTAATCACCATCTCTAAGGAGAACTTGGCCAAAGTAGATTAGCCAACATGTTCCCTGATGGCAAAATTCTCCTCTATAAATAATAAGAGACATCCCTGTTTATTTGTTCAACTCTAACATTTTCATGTAAACGAGTGTTTTATGGAGGTGGTTAAACTTTGAGCTCCTGAAAAGACAGAATTTATTTCTCTGCAAGCCAAAATCAGTGTCTTTTTTTTTTTTAACCTCCCAAATCTGGCTGGTTATGATTTTTCTCCCTAGAAGGATCTCTTTTTCAAAAAGATCCATTAGTGGCAAACTCTTTTCCTGTATGAGCTGAGAGATCATCACGATCTTTCAATAAGAGAGAATACAATGTATTATTTAGAGTGAAACCTGTCCATTCTGTAAGAAAGGCTTCATGAAGGAGTTTGGAACTCAGCAGCTTCTGATCACCATAACAGTACCATGCCTCTTGCACTTTCTGCAATAACCTCAAAACCTTTAGCTTTTCCCGCCGCCCTGCTCCCATTGTGCCAATGCACAACAGTCCCGGGATGGATGGGAGAACAAGAAGTTACATGGCACAGCCCCCACTCTGGTTTGGATAAGTGACCCCTAAGAGTTCATTTGTTAAAGGTTTGGTGGCCTATCTGCAGCACGATTGGGAAGTGGTAGGAAGTTTAGGAGGTGGAGCCTAGGGGAAGGAAGTTAGGTCTTTTATTTTTTTCCTTGGTAAAGGAGATTGAATCCAGGGACATTGTACTTCTGAGCTACACCCCAGCCCTATTTATTTATTTATTTATTTACTTACTTACTTACTTATTCTTTTTTTTTTTTTTTTTTTTTTTTTTTTTTTTTTTTTTTTTTTTTTTTTTTTTTTTTTTTTTTTTTTTTTTTTTTTTTTTTTTTTTTTTTTTTTTTTTT
>PVLC010010934.1:0-20484 GCA_004027655.1 Graphiurus murinus
AGCCGGGCGTGGTGGCGCACGCTTGTAATCCCAGCATTCGGGAGGCTGAGACCGGAGGATCCGGGTTCGCGGCCAGCCTCAGCTACCTAGTGAGGCACTCCGCAACTTATCGAGACCTGGTTTCAAATAAAGAATAAAAAATAGGGCTGGGAGTGTAGCTCGGAGGTAGAATGCCCCTGAGTTCAATCCCCAGTACCGCCAAAAAAAAAAAAAAAAAAAAAAAGGATAGATTTTATTGTATCTAAATAATACCTTCATCTTAATCTGTTTACTGTGGGGATCGCAAAATACCTGTTCAGCTCTGGTGCGGGCCTCATGGCAGGTGGCATCATAGTGGTGTGAGCATGTTTGAGAATAATGAGCAATGCCTGCAGAAGGAGATTCAGGGAGGGCACTGTGTTCCCTTATAATCATGTATGCTCATGGAACCTAATTCAGTTCCACAGGACTTGCATTAGTCCCTTGTAAGGAGGTGCCCCCATGATCTAATTAGCATATACTAGGACCCACCTCTTAAAGTTTCCCACAACCTGGGCATTGCCACACTGGACACAAAACCTCATGACAAACCTTTGGAGGAAAAGCGCAAACAATATTCAAACCACATTTATTTATTTATTTATTTATTCATTCATTCATTTATTTATTTATTTTGTAGTACTGGGGATTGAAACCAGGGACATTCTATCTCTGAGCTATACCCCCACCCCCATTTATTTTATATTTTGAAACAGGGTCTTGCTAAGGCTGGCCATGAACCTGTGATCCTCCTGTCTCAGCTTCCCAAGTACTAGTATTACAGATATGAGCCACCATACTCAGCTTTTAAATTTGGTATTAAAGGCAAATAAATAGCTGGGCATGGTAGCACACTCCTGTAATCCCAGTAATTGGGAGGCTGAGACATAGGCTCATAGAATCATAGGCTCAAGGCCAGCCTGGGCAACTTAATGAGACCCTATTTCAAAAAGATTTTTTAAAAGGCTGGGAGCCGGGCGTGGTGGCACATGCTTATAATCCCAGTACTTGGGAGGCTGAGACAGGAGGATCTCAGGTTTGCTGCCAGCCTCAGCTACTTAGTGGGACCCTGTTTCAACATAAAGACTAAAAAATAGGGTCAGAACCCAGAGGTAGAATACCCCTGGGTTCAATTCCCAGTACCACACACACACAAAAAAAAATTAAAAGTAAAAAAGGGCTGGATATGTAGCTTGAAGGTAGACCTCCAACCTCAGGTTCAATTTCTAGTACCTCCCCTCCCAAAACAAAAACAAACAAATGGGAAAAAAAGACTAATAAAGGATAAATGGGGAAGAGGTAAAAAAAACCTAGCAATATCCAAGGAGAAAATTAGTTTGTAACATTTCCTAAAAGAAGTGATTTTTCATCCTCAGTCATAAAGAATGGATTTAGAAATGTTTAATGATTTTAGCTTAGTGGTACAGCTAGAGCTTTTTAATTAGAACACAATCTGCTTTAAAACCCTTGTCAGTCAGATATGGTGATGCACACCTGTAATCCCAGTACTTGGGAGGCTGAGACAGGAGGATTGCAGGTTTGAGGCCAGACTCATCAACTCAACAAGGTCCCTTAGGAACTAAATGAGATCCTGTTTCAAAATAAAAAATAAAATAGGGCTGGGGGTGTAGCTTGTGGGTAGAATGCCTCTGGGTTCAACCTGTAGTACCAAGACAAAAACAAACCACAAAAAAACTTTGTCAATTAGGTATTATTGCCAGCTCTGAAACCCTGCCTAGCTTACTACCGCGTAATTTATCCCCAGGGTGGGAATGATTTAGCCTTCATGTTAATTCGGTCCTGTTTTTTAGCTTCCTCTGCCAGTGTTTGGGACAAGTCTCACTGGGCTCTGGGGTCATGGCCCAGCTCCAGGACTTAAGGTGACCTTATGATCCACTTCAAGATGTAGGACCTTTTCCAGCTCCGTGGAGACGAGTGTCTGCTTTAGACCCCAGGTCCAGCAACCATATCCCTTAACTCATTTCCTCATTGCCTGACCTGCTCTAGTGTCTAGTCTCATTCTTAGAGCCTTCAAATTTAACTTCCAGCCATATTTGTCTATTACATACATTAATATAACATTAATAGGCAGAATTAGTACTGCCCTTAGCACGTGCCATAAATGCTATATATATATAGCACAGCCTCCCAAGTACTGAGATTACAGACATGCACCACCACACCTGGCCTAAAATAATTCTTCAAATACTCTAGAAGCCAGTTTGATGCTATACCAGTCACATTTAAGTTCAAAAGTGATTCTGACATCTGAGAAAAATACTTCCACATTCTCAGGAAGTATGTGCAAGGATATTCTTTGCTATGGTATTTAAATAATGATATATTAAATGCCAGACTGTCCCTCAATAAGGAAATGAACAAATAGATCGAGACATAACTGCACTATGGAATATCATACAACAGTTTTAAACAATGAGCTATTTGTACCGAATAGGAAAGCTATGGCAAATTATTTATCGTATTACCGTGTGTGTGTGTGTGTGTGTGTGTGTGTGTGTGTGTGTGTGTGTGTGTTATTTGGGATTGAACCTAGTGCCATCCTACCTCTGAGCTACACCTCCCAAATCTATTTTTGTTTTTATTTAGAAACAGGGTCTCACTAAGTTGCAGAGGGTCTCACCTAAGTTGCTGAGGCTGGCCTCGAACCTGCAATCTGCCTATCTCAGCCTCCCAAGTACTAGATTACAAGTGTGCACCACCACACCTGGCTCATTTGTGTTATTTTTAATAGCACTTTGTGTGTATGTTTCCATGTATTTAAGTGCCTAGAAAAATCTGTACAATGTGCACCAAACCATACAGTAATAGTTTTCTCTGGGGAGGGTGGAGAGAACCTGAGTTGGGAGTGGTGGTCAAAGAAGACCCATCTTTGTGATCTTTTCTTTTTAAATAAAAATATTATGTGTATATGCTATTTGCATAATTAAATTAATTTTTTTTTAAATTAGGCTCTTATAGGTAGATGCTATGCACTGAAATCCTGCCTCTAGCAGGGACTGGAATCTGTCTCTGGACTCTGGCCCTTTGGACTGTCTCCTCCTGCCCTTAAAGTCTCTGAAATGTTCCCTCCTCCCACCTAGGGGCTCTCACTAGCTGCCAGGAGCTGAGAAGCCTCCTTCTGGCCTCACCTGCTAGTAGGCCCTTCTATTGGCATCCCTCCTTTAAGAATATTTTGTGGTTTTATGATTTTAAAAAATGTTGGGCTGTGAACATAGCTCAGTAGTAGAGCATGTGGGAGGACCTGGGTTCCATTCCCAGCACAGAAAAAAAAAAAAAAGTTGGCCAGATATCCAAGAAAGGCATCATTCACAATAGTGATGCAATAGGAAAATTAAGTTGCACAAGTTTATCATGTGTCGTGGTATCCTGAACCTTGTTGGATCTTGCACGGGTCTATCTCCAAGTAAAGTATAATTTGTTGCTTCCAACTATTAGTATGAGAGTTTGTTTTACTTAGTAGCCTGGGCTTTCACAGTACTCCAAATTATCCTGTGAGTATACTGAAGGCCAGATACTAAGTCAGCTTTTATTTCACACTCTCTGCTCAGTTCCCGAGCTGGCTCAGTGTTGAGAGTGTTGCCTGCATGGTCTATTAACATAGACGTGAGAGCGTGTCACTCTTCTGCTCAGAGTTGTCCAGAACTCCGCTGTCTTCACAATAAGGTCCAAATTATGTGACACAGACAAGGCCCTCCATAATGTCTCTGTCTAGAGCATCCTTTGTGACCACTCCCTGACCTCAGGACTGGAACACACTGTGCCCACTCACTCGTTTCTTTCTAAAGGCTGCTCCCTCTGCCCTCGACTTCCCAAGGGTCTCCCATATCTCTCCCTTTTCTTGGCCAACTCCTCTGAGATTCAATATGGAATTCTCTTATGGGGAAGTCTTTCTCCTTCCAAACCACACTGTACTCTCCGCTCTTGGTCCTGTGTTATAAGAACATCTTTTCTTGGATGTCCTTGCTACTAATTTGTGAATTCCTGAGAACACGGGACACTTTTTCTTTGTATCCTTGGTGTAGGGGACCCAAAGAGAAATACCCATAGAGGCCAAACAGGTAAGACCACAAATGTGGGATTGGGGCTGGCTGGAGGGAAAGGCCCATCCAGGGCCAAGGAGACCAGCACTGCTCAGCTCCACCTTACTTCTGCTATGCGGGACATAGACTAAGGGTAACAAACCTCTTACATTTTCAAGAGAAGTCCAAATTCAGCCTGCTGATGTGAAACTTTCGAAAAATCTTTACAGGGTTCTTTTAAAAATGCTTTGTGGGCCAAATAGAACACGTCTGTCAAGCCACTGATGGGCCATCTCTACCGTGTACTATGTCCAGTACATGGTAAATCCTCAAAATGTGCTTGTTGGATGAATCTTGCATAGAGTCAGACCCAGTTTGGGGTCTTGTGTGCCAAAATGCTCCCCTAAGTGTTAGAAATCTCACTCACTTAGAAAAAAAAGTACTTTGCTTTATTCACACAATTCCTGATGTGGATAGATTTGGCCTTATTTTATACCCTGCTCAGGTGGGCTTCGTGAAAGGGCTTCAGATCAGGGCAGTCTCTTAGCACTGTGCATTTCAGTTTTCTATGAAAGGCTAGGTACTGTTTAGTCCTGGAGCATAGTCAGAGGCCATATTGTTTCCTAAGGTATTCCTCCAGAGAACACAATATTCAATAACTTAAAAAGCAAAAAACAAAACAAAAAAACCCTGAAAATTGTTCCCTGAAAAAGTCTCATCTAAAGCCAGGTATGGTGGCACACATCTGTAATCCTAGTACTTGGAAGGCTGAAACAACAGGATGGCAAGTTCAAAGCCAGCCTCAGCAACTTAGTGAGATACTGTTTCAAAATAAAAAATTAATTAAAAAAAAAAAAAAGACTGAGGGTGGGGCTTGAAAGTAGAATGCCCCCTGGGTTCAATCCTCAAATCAAAAGGAAAAAAAAAAAAGGCTTTTCTTTTTTTCCTTTTTTCTTCGGTACTGGGGATTGAACCCAGGCGCATTCCACCTCTGAACTATAGCCTTGCCCCTATTTTTTATTCTTTATTTTGAAACAGAGTCTCACTAAGTAGCTGAGGTTCACAGTGAACCTGAGATCCTCCTGTTTCAGCCTCCCAAGTACTGGGATTACAAACATGCACCACTACCCCCAGCTAAAAAATGGCTTTTCTAATGCAGAAACTCTCCAAATACTAGGACTTGTCAATCAGATTTGGAGATGCTGCGTGTCATTTTATGCCCCTTTTTTCTCACCAATAGAACAGGAACCTACCATGGGAGGCCCCTAAAGAATGATACTATGTCCCATAATAGGACCACCACAGTATTTCCTTAGAAAGACTGAAGAAACAATTTCCCACAACTGACCTGCCAAACTGTTGCTATATTTTTCTTTAAAAAAAAAAAAAAAAAAGGCAAAGGAGTCAAGTGTGGTAGTGCAGTGGTACATGTACTTAGGAGGCTGGTGTGCGGTAATTTAGCAAGACCCTGTTTCAAAATAAAGCATTTTAAAAAGGTCTGGGAGGCCAGGCATGGTAGTGCATGCTTGTAATCCCAGTACTTGGGAGGCTGAAACAGGAGGATCTCAGATTCGTGGCCAGCCTCAGCAAACTTAGCAAGACTCTGTTTTCAAATAAGAAATAAAATAGGTCTGAGGGTGTAGCCTGGAAGTAGAAGGTCCCTGGGTTCTATCCCCAGCACCACATACACACACACACACACACACACACCCACACACACACACACAGAGAGAGCAAGGAGCAAGCTCCAGCCATTCAAGAGACTGAGGCAGGAGGCCAGGAGTTTAAGACCAGCCTGGGCAACACAGAAAAACCCTGTCTCTTAAAAAGGGGGCGGGGATGGGCTTTCAACCTAGGAAAGCCACAGAAGCACATCCACCAGAGTATGATAGATGTGAGTTGGAAATCTGCCTCGGTCCCTATCAGCTCAGTCCTTGGGCAGGTTACTTAACTTCTTTGGGCTCTATGTTTTCTCACTTGCAAAAAGTGTCACAGTGAGCATTAAGGCATATAATGAGTATTTGATAATTTTTATTTTGGTAGTGCTGAGGATTAAACCCAGGACCTCACAGGTGCTAGAGCAGTGCTCTACCGCTGAGCTATACCCTCAGCCCAATAAGCATTTTCGACTTAATGAAAAGGATGCAATATAGTGCCTGGCTCGTAGAATACTCCCAATGGAAGATAGACCACAGTCATTATTCTTTACCTAGGTGTTACTTGGGAAGTTATGATAAAAATAATTAACATTTATTGAGCCTTTACTATTACCATACACTTTACTAATGCATTGTGTGTTTTATCCCACGGAATCCTTATGGGATAGGAATGCTTATGATTCTGATCTTAATTGATGAGGAAAAAAATGAGACCCCACTCAAGGTGGCCCAGCTGGAATTAGGGAAAAACTAACAAACTAATCATTAGAGTTAGAATCTCAGATCCGCCATTTGGTATGACTCCAGACCATATCTTCACATCTCTGTGCTTTAGTTTTTTTTTTTAATCAGTAAAAATGAGTTAAGCCAGGTGTGGTGGCTCCCAAGTAATCCCAGTACTTGGGAGGCTGAGACTGAAGGATCTGGATTCGCGGCCAGCCTCAGCTACTTAGTGAGGTTCTCTGAAACTTAGTGAGGCCCTGTTTCAAAATAAAGAATAAAAAATAGTACTGGGGGTGTAGCTTGATGGTAGAATGCCCCTAAAGTTCAATCCTCAGTACTGAAAAAAAAAAAAAAAGTTAATAATCCCTGTCTCCAGTAGCCGTTGGGCAATAAAATGCAGTAATATACATGAAACACCTGGCACATACAGGGTCTCATTAAAGTGTTTGCCCTTATTTCCACCCCTGCTTCCTGCCCCAAACTCCTCAGGGCAGAATCTTACAGTTGCGGACTAGTAACACACTCTCCATGGAGCAGGGATTCCCAGACTTTTGTGTGCCTGTGGGTCACTGGAGAACTTGTTAAAACGCAGCTTCCTGGGCCTGAGGTTCTGAGTCAGTAGATCTGGGATGGGGCCTTGGAATCTATATTTTATTCTCACCTGCTGGTTGATTCTGCCAACATGGGCAGTCAGTCCTCTGGCCATACTCGGAGAATAAGACAAAGAAATATCCCTATTCCGATTTCTGGAACCCTGCAAACTCATAAACACACCTAGAGTAATAAAATCTGAAATTTTTGCCGGGGGCAGTGGCGCACGCCTGTAATCCCAGTACGTGGAGAGGCTGAGACAGCAGGTTTGAGGCTGACCTGTGGTAACTCAGTGAGATTCTGCTTTAAAATACATTTTTAAAAAGTCTGGAGGTGTAGCTCAGTAGTAGAACTCTCTGGGGTTCAACCCCCAGTACCACCAAAACAACAACAACAACAAAACACTGAAAATTTCCCAGTGTTAAAAACTCACTCTAAAGAAAAGAAAAAGAAAAAGAAACTTGCCTTTATAGCTTCAGCTTTAACATTAAGCTTGGGAAGTATCTCAATGAATGTAGTATTTTCAAAGACACAAGCAGAGTTCCTCTCTGAGAAAGAAAGTACAGCCTGGAATTATACTCCAAATAGCAGGGTGACAGCTGAGCCACACAGTGCACTGGCGTCAGCCTGGGCTCTTGGCTCTTGTGTGTTCTGAGTGGTATTAAAATATTTGACATTGGTAATGGTATGCAGTAAAGACAAAATTGTTGTAAGATGGCCAACTCGTAGATTCTATTTCAAGTAAAAGCAGTAGCTATGGGACATGAAGAGAGACTATTTTTAGAGCATTTTGATTCTGAAGAGAGGAAAGTCAGTAATCAACCATGCATTATCTGTAGGTGAATTTGCTATTGTTACACCATTTATCTCTCTGTTTTCAAGTATTTGTTAGGCACTGAGGCTTAACTAGGCTCTTTAGGGTTAGAAACTTTGGCTGATCCTAGAAAAAGATTTTTTTTAAACAAAACAATAATTGTTTAATTATCAGCTCAATGACAAGAGAAGTTCTGATCAGGTATCCTTTTACATTCCTGCCTAAGAAAAGTAAGGGGAAAATAAGTTTCTTCATACTCAGATTATCACGGTGAGGTTTACTAATTTAGAATAAATTTCCAGAACATTAGAGAATCTCATTTAGATTGAAAAGGAAAAAGGACATTCTGAATCCAAATCCTAGGGAACCATATGTCATTGTCAAAGAGGGAAGCACATAGAAGCCCATGGTGCTGTGATAACCATCTCTACACCACGACCCTGATCCTGCATCCGCTCTCCTCCCCTGAGACCTTCTCACTGTGGGCTCAGCAGGCCTCACGTCAATGTGTGGCCTTCGGCATACTGAAAAGGCCTCACTTTAGGAGACTTCACAGAAAGAATAATTTCTCAGAGTCATTCCTCTAGGCTTCAACTCTTTAGATCTGCTCTATTTATATGGTGTTTATACCCAATAATCACTGTATCTATGTGTGTCACTGTTAAAGAAGACGGAAGAGATGGATTGTGGTAGCTCGTTTAAATTGTTTTATTTTAAGCCTGGCGTGGTGCCGCATGCTTGTAATCCCAGTACTTGGGAGGCTGAGATAGGAGTATCACAGGTTTGAGGACAGCCTCAGCAAGTAGTGAGACTCTCATCAACCTAATGAGACCCTGTTTCCAAATAAGAAATAAAATAGGGCTGGGGGTATAGCTCAAAGGTAGAATGCCTCTGGGTTCAATTCCCAGTACCACAGAAAAACACAAAAAAACCATATATATATATATATGAATTGTTTTATAGTAAGGTGCTATGTGGGCTTTAGAGTGAAATAGACCTTGATTCAAATCAAAGGCTTTCCCCTGCTTTCTAGCAGTGTAATTGTAGGCATATTCTTGACATTTCTAAGCCTCAGTTTCTTCATTCATAAAATGGTGCAAAAATTGCAAAAAACCCCCCCAAAAAAACAAACAACCTACATGTGAAGATTAAATGAAATGCAGTGGTGTGCAGGCCTCTATTCCTTATCTGAAAGGTTTGAGGCCAAATGTGTTGGAGAGTTCAGAAGGTTAATATAACATATAGATACTAGTTTATGTAAGATTCCCAGCAGCTTTGAAGTATTAACCATAACTAAACACATGGATTTTTTTTTCTGCAACAAACATACAAGTATTACTATAGTCTTTATAAATATTATATCCAGCTATAAATCACATTATGTTGGTTCAGGTCAGATCTGAAGCCAGATGAGTTTGTGCCAAACTTAAAAGAAACCTATTAGGACTATAAAGAGCATTGCATGGCGTTGAGTCAGGTCTGGAGGCTAGATGAGTTTGGGGCACTTACCACAAAACCATGAAATTTTGAATTATGAACTATATGAAAAGTACAGAACAGAGTCTGGTATATAACAAGACCTTTAAGAAATTACAAAATTTCTACTTAAACAGTACTTACTCTGTGTCACACATTGCATAAGTCATTTATTTTAATCAAAGTTGTATAAGATTGGGATTATTATTATTATTCCCATTTTACAGATGAGGGGGAAATGTAAATATAAATTAGTTACCTGCATAAGGACATGCAATGAAGTGAGAGTTGACCTCTATGTTATACTTTTTTTTTTTTTGGTACTAGGGATTGAACTCAGGGCATTCTACACCAAGTTACACACTTAGTCATTTTGACTAAGTTGCTGAGGTTGGTCTTGAACCTGTGATCTACCTGTCTCAGTCTCCCAAGAACTGAGATTACAGGGTGCATTACCATGCCTGACTGACCACTGTGTTATACTAAATATTAGACCTTGGCCTCTTTGGGAGACCGCAGTTGAGATCACCTTTTATTTCTACATTGCAAGGGCATAAATACATTGTCATATTGAGAATATCTAGCCCAGAGTTAAGCCTCTTTTTAAGTATGATTCACTCATTTCTTGATATCTGATATCATTTCACCAAGAAGTTGAGGTTGCTTGTAAAAATGTATGCAATCTCAATAATTAAAATAAATAACCAAGGGAATTAAAACAAAGGGCAAAGTGTGAGAGCATGTTTGCTACCATGTACACGTAATATAGTCTGGGCTTAGCATTATGTTGATAATTTATTTTATATATCCTTCAGCCTTTCAGAGTCCCTCCTGAAGTCATCTTGTATGACAGCAAAAATGCTTATTATTCAGTGTCTTCTATCCGTGTTCACATCTGTCATCACCGAATCGTTTTACAGGCTCATTTCAAACACAAGCTGAAGTTGGCGCTTATCGGCCAGAGTCTCTTTGGACAGGAAGTCTACAGCCACCTCCGTAAAGAGGGCCACCGGGTCGTGGGGGTGTTCACAGTCCCAGACAAGGATGGAAAAGCAGATCCACTGGGTGAGTGCATTTGGGGACAACTGGGTCAAGAACTCTCAAGTCCGGCTGGTGACCAGAGCCGATACGGCTGCTCTGCATTCCTCATACGGCATACACCCTCTGTCTGTGACCTCAACATGTGCGATGCCAGAACCAAAACAAGGGACCAACACCTTGACACCGCAAGCCCCTCTTAGTGAAGTGTCTCCTCCACTCCATGCCTCTTTCCCATATAACCTTTCATGATTTTCTCCTATTGTAACATTTGAACCACTGTTGGTCCATTTTCCTGTCATCTGACGTGTGAGTTGTTTTTTGATCATTTTATGAACGTTCACATTTAGTGAACACTATTATACTGGTCTCCAGTTCTTCCAGATCAGGGCCTACCCTTGATAGCTAGAGGCCTTCAGGACTTAACCTAGGCCTTGGCACTTAGGTTTCCTGGTGGAGGCACCATCTCACCCTGAGTCAATGAATTTTGATGATTGGATGGTAGAGAAAAGAAAGAATGAAAAAATGCAGGTAAAGATCTTTAGTTAAAGTTTGGGGAAAAGCCTAGAATAAAGAAGAATATGCTCTATTATATAAAATATAGTAGTATATATAAAATATATTTCATTTACTATTCAAATATATATGTAAGCCAGGCACTGTGGTGCACACTTGTAATTCTAGCTGCTTGGGAGGCTGAGGAAGAGGAATCCCAAGTTTAAGGCCAGCTGGAGGAACTTAGCAAGACCCGGTCTCAAAATAAAAAGAGCTGGATGCAGTGGCCCATGCCTGTAACTCCAGTACTTAGGAAGCTGATACAGGAGGATTGCAGGTTTGAAGGCAGTACATGGTCACTTAGTGAGACCCTGATTCAAAATTAAAAAAGGAAAAGGGCTGGGGATCTAGCTCAGTGGTAGAATGCTCCTGGGTTCAATCCCTAGTACCACAACAGTAAACAAATAAACACATAAATAAGAAAGAAAATAATTTGGGGGGATTGAACCTAGGAGCATTCTATCTTCAAACTACACCCCTAGCCCTTTTTATTTTTTAATTTTGAAATAGTCTAGCTAAATCGCTGAGGCTCACCTCAAGCCTGGACCCTCCTGTATTTTCCTCCCAGGTACTAGGATTACAGGTGCACACCACTGCACCTGGAAATTAAAAAAAAAAAAAAAGGTCTGAGGGGTGTAGTTCTCTGTGTTAGAGCACTCCTGGGTTCAATCCCTAGTGCCACAAAATAAGTAAATAAATAAGAAAAAAGGAATGAAGATGGAACTCGATGGCTCGATGGCAGAGTACCCTTGGGCTCAATCCCCAGTACTGAAAAACTACATATAATTATATGTTTAAAAAAAAATATATATATATGCTCTTATGTGTTAATGTACTAATAGTAAATAGTATACTATGTTTAGGCATATATTAATGAATAATAGGATTAATATGTAATATTTATATGAATTTATATACTAAAATATATATAGCACGTAGTAAAAGTGACATTTTATTGTGGACAAAATGAACTTAAGTTGTCTATTCTTTGGATAGAAATTCCATTCTTCCCTGGAGTCAGGCTGAAGTCTTTGGTCTGGGAAGGGACCAATCCTTCCTCAGGAAGGAGACCTTGATCTCTCTCCGGCTGGACAAACCCTCATGGAGAGCTGAGGGTAGATTCTCCATTTTTAGCCTCTCTCCTCCATTAGCTTATCTGTTTGGTGAATCTGGGAGACGGAACTAGATGAACTCAGCTCATGGGCTTTAATGCTTCGTTTTGGGGGGCCCGCCTGTTTCGCAGGGGGAATGCGTCGAGCTCTACAATTTGCCCTGTGTGGGGAAGGAAAAACAGTCAGGATTTTCCAACTGTGCTAGAGGCTAAGCATGTTTGGGGGGAGGGGTGTCAAGTACTGGCACTTGGCTCCAAATCTAAAGCTACATTCTTTAGAGGGTTGTATAAGTCATAAAGGAACCATTTTTTAATCTCAAAAAGAAAAGGCTTCCATTAAGATCTCAAACTATTATCTAGCCACAAGCTTTTAAATTCAAATATATTATGCCTACACTATGTAGATAAATGTCACATTAGAAAAATTGGATGAAACATGATACAATTATACTATGTTAAATTCTGCTCACAATCTGAATGTTTTCACCATGTTTTATTTGAAAATGTTTCATGAAACTGTAAAATCACAGTGTCTAAATCAATAGCAATCTAAGACTATAACTAACTTTTTAAAAATGAAAATCATCTTCTTTTTCATGCTCAGCTTTGGCTGCAGAGAAAGATGGGACCCCTGTGTTCAAGTTCCCGAGATGGAGAGTCAAGGGAAAGACCCTCAAGGAGGTTTTGGAGGCCTACACGTCCGTGGGCGCCGAGCTAAACGTGCTTCCCTTCTGCACACAGTTCATCCCCATGGATGTAATTGACACCCCGAAGCACGGCTCCATCATCTATCACCCCTCCATCCTGCCCAGGCACAGAGGAGCTTCTGCTATCAACTGGTGAGATTTTCTGAGTAAAAGAGACAATGATCTATTTCTATTGCAAATAGTCTTTTTTTTTTTTTTTTTTTTTAACCTAGATGATCAAGAAACTAGGTATGCGTGAAGAGTTGTAAAGTCCTAAGTGATTGCTTCCATTGCATGGACTCTCCTGAGATCTAGACATACTGTATGAACTCAGACAGCATTTCCCCAAGAATAGTCTATGGAATCTATGAGTTCCAGGACTGTAGCAGGGTATTCAGTGAAGGTTCTATGGTCAAATCAACTTGTTTTATGCTGGGCTTCTTTATCAGAGGACTTCTTTGAGTTTTTAATAGATGTGCCTTATTGTAAACATCATAATCCCAAGATGGAATCTGAGTACACGGAGTTCCTAAATGTATTTGACCACAGAACTTTCTTCTGCATAGAGATCTCAAGTGCACTTCAGAAAGTGCTGAATTGTCTAAAATTGTCTTCTTCATTGTCCATCTTCCTCCATTTGACTTTAACCTTCTTTCTTTCTTTCTTTCTTTTTTTTGCGGTACTGGGGATTAAATTCAGGGGCATTCTACCTCTGAGCTATACCCCCAGCCCTATTTTTTTATTCTTTGTTTTGAAACAGGGTCTCACTAAGTTGCAGAGTGCCTCACTAGGTAGCTGAGGCTGGCCGAGAACCCGGATCCTCCAGTCTCAGCCTCTCAAATGCTGGGATTACAAGCGTGCGCCACCACACTCAGCTGACTTTAAGCTTCTTGAGGAAGGAACCTTGTCTAACATTGCTATTGCTGTGTGTGTGTGTGTGTGTGTGTGTGTGTGTGTGTGTGTGTGTGTGTGTGTGTTACTAGGGATTGAACCCTGGGTTATTCTACCTTGGAGCTACAGGGTCTCACTAAGTTGTGGAGGGCCTCACTAAGTAGCTGAGGCTGGCCTTAAACCTGCAATCCTCCTGTCTCAGCCTCCCAAGTACTGGCATTACAAGCGTGTGCCACCATGCCCGGCTTGTTATTGCTATTTTAAGAACAGTGCCCAGTACACTATAAGTACCTAATGCCACAGGTATACTATGTTGTGGGTTGAGGTGGCCTGCCCCACCATTTTTGTTTCCTTCTCTACTTTGCCTACATTTCTTCCTGATATCTCTCAATGTCAAATTATCAAATACGTAGAAAATTGACAGTTGGTTTAAACATGACAAAAATATTTCATCGCATTTAGGTTTGATTACATGAATTGAATTCTCTTCTGCTTTTTATTTTTATTTTTTGTGGTACTGGGAATATTGAATCCAGGGACATTATACCTCTGAGCTACACTTCCAGCCCTATTTTATTTTTTGTTTTTGAAATAAGGTCTTGGTAGGTTGCTGAGAATCTCACTATGTTCTTGAGGTTGTCCTCAAACCTGCTATCTTCCTGTCTCAGCATTCCAGGTACTGGGATTATAGGAATGCACTACCACCCCCAGCTTCTTTTGTTCTTATAAATAATACTCTTGAGGATATCTTTGTACTTAAGTTTGTATTTTTTTCTCATTTCACATTGTTTCTACATGCAGAATCATCGGGTCAAAGCATATGAATATTTTCAAGGTTCTTGATAATATAATACCAATTAATTCCTCAATATTTCTGAAAAGAACAATTGATTGGATAGTTTGGGCTTGATCAGTAGCTCAGAGAGAAAAAAAATGATATAGATCACAGGAATTGCTGACTTACCACTTCATACTTCTCTATATTAGCCTGCTTTCTGGTATGTTTTCATAAGAGTTTATCCAAATATCCAACTTAGTTTATGTATTATAAGCTCTTGTGGGGCCAAACTAAGCTTTTCTCTTAGAGTAAATATTATAGAGCACAAAATACAAACATTTGGACTAGTCAACTGACTTTTGCTACAGTTTATGTAGACAATCTAGAGCTAATTCTAATCCTAAATGAAGTTTATACCTCAGTTATACAGCTCAAATTCATAATAAGCTTCCCTCTTCCAATTGCACTGAGCATCTGTTTTATCTTTCATTCTTATTCTGTCTAATACAGAGGTCAAGCGGGCATGGTGGTACATACCTGTATTCCCAGTACTTGGGAATCTGAGGGACAGGAGGATCGCAGGTTCACAGCTAGCCTCAGCAACTTAGTGAGGTCCTCAGCAACTTAGTGAGACCCTGTTTCAAAATAAAAAATAAAATAGGGCTGGGGGTATAGCTCAGAGATAGAACGTTCCTGGGTTCAATCCCCAGTACCATAAAAACAAAACAAAAAACAAAGTCAATTGCAATGTAGGAGTTGGACCCCGGTGGGCAAATTACTTAATCCTAAAATAGAAAGATGATACCTAGGAGTTGTAGTAATGGTGAACTCTAATGCCTATTGAATCCACTACCAGTCATTACTGTTGTGTTGACAAGGAAGACTGCAGAAATGAGGATGCATAAAGTAGCAGTGCCACTAGATATTGCTCTCTATTAGCCCCGACATCTCCCAGATCTATGGCTAATTTCTCGAGGTCCCTTTATTCACTCTGCTTTTCGGTTGTAACTACTTCATCCCTCAGTATCACTAATTCTTCACGTAATGGTACAGTTAACTAGTATTTTAAGTTGAAACTCTTCTTTCCACAGGACTCTGATTATGGGCGATAAGAAAGCCGGGTTTTCAGTCTTCTGGGCTGATGATGGTTTAGATACAGGACCCATCCTTCTTCAGAGATCATGTGATGTTCAACCCAACGACACAGTGGACACACTTTATAATCGATTCCTCTTTCCCGAAGGAATCAAGGCCATGGTCAGTATGTTTATGCCGTCAAGAAGAATTCAGTACAGCCTCAGCTACCTAGTGAGGCACTCCGCAACTTAGTGAGACTCGGTTTCAAAATAAAGAATAAAAAATAGGGCTGGGGGTATAGCTCGGAGGTAGATGCCCCTGAGTTCAATCCCCAGTACCGCAAAAAAAAAAAAAAAAAAAAAGACGAATTCAGTAAACTTTTAAAATGTGGGGAATATTTTTCTTAAGAATTTTCCATATGAATTTTCTTTTCTTTTTCTTTTTTTTTTTGTGGTACTGGGGATTTAACTCAGGGGCATTCTACCTCTGAGCTACACCCCCCAGTCCTATTTTTTTTTATTCTTTATTTTGAAACAGGGTCTCACTAAGTTGCAGAGGGCCTCACTAAGTAGCTGAGGCTGGCCACAAACCCGAATCCTCCAGTCTCAGCCTCCCAACTACTGGGATTACAAGCATGCACCACCATGCCCGGCTTCCATATGAATTTTCACTAAAAATATAAAGCCTAAAAACGAAATTGGATTTCATGTTTAGCAATGGGGTGGTATATTGAGGGTGGAAATCTGAGCTTTAAAATGTTTTCCTACACCTGAACATGGTGGCACATGCTTGTAATCCCAGTATTTGGAAGGCTGAGACAGAAGGATCACAGGTTCTCAGCCAGCCTCAGCTTCTTAGAGAGGCCCTGAGACCTTGTTTCAAAATAAAAAATTAAAAAATAGGGCTGATGTGTAGCTCGGAGGTAGAGTGCCCACTGGGTTCAATCCCTAGTTCTGCAAGAAAAAATAAAAAATGTCTTAGTCTAGGATGCTGACTTGTTCAGTTAGATCATATAACAGGGTGGAATTTGGTGTTGCTTTATTCACTCAAATGTTCTTTGAGTAAAAATCTAAAGCATGTATATTATGAAGTAAAAATATTAGCCTGCAAACACATTGAAAGATTCGGCAAGTACTTTCTATCTCATGTAATTTTCTTTCCAGAGTTTGGTAGTAGAAGTAGCAAGATTATATTAAGTAGTAGCCATTGATTTAGGAAGGAGAGGTACAATGCTTTGTTTGTATCAGTTAATGATTAAAAGAGTGGGGCTTTGGTGTCAGAAAGGCCTATCTTCAAGTTCACACTTTACCACTTGTAGAAGGTCACTTTGTTGGATGAAATAGGCAAGTCACTTAAAACTTCTTTAGCCTTGGTTTCCTCATTTATAAAATGTGGATAGTACTGCCTGACTCATAGGATTGTTGTGAAAATTAAATGATATTATTTTTGTAAGGCTCAAAATTATAATTACAATCGGAATGGCATTTGTATGAGCCCAGATACTATGCCTCATGGTATTATAGATAGAAGTGGAATGAGCTGTACACTTGGCTCTGTTCCTAGGTGGCTCCCATCATGCATTCTTGGGCAGGTTGTTCAATGGCTGTGAGTCTTTGGAAAGAAACTGGAGAATACAGGTTTATGTAGGCCTCCCAGTAAAGGAGAGAGCTCTCAACTCGAGGCAAAAAATAAATGTGGCAAGGGAGAGAATGGAAGACACATCCCAAAGGCAATCAGACTCATGGATGGATTTTAACATTTTTAAATTCTGTATATCCTAAGCTAGAAAGTAAATTGAATTAATTAAATACAATGATGTAACATTTTCCTAGAATCATCATGATGAGTACAATAAACTACAATGACTTATAATTATAGTCCTAAGATTGCCATTGAATCCCCAAGGAGAGGCTGAAGTTTGTTTGAACAAGGGAGTCGGTGTGTGTGTGTGTGTGTTTGTGTGTGTGTGTGTGTGTGTGTGTGTGTGTGTGTGTGTGTAGTGCTGGGGATTGAACCCAGGTCCTTACATGTGCTAAGCATGTGATGTACCACTGGGCTCCTCCCCAGTGGAGTCATTTTTGAGTGCAGGCTTGATATTAGCAGTGGAAACACAAGGATGTGAATCCCACTTCTGACACCTATAGTCTACTTCTGTGATCTTGAGCTAGTTGTTTAGCTTTTCCTGAAACCCCAATATCTTCATCCATCTTGGAGAATTTGTATGATGTTTACGAGGGAATTATCAACTGTGCTCTATGTGCTTTGCATGTAGGTGGATATGAAGAAATGGTAGTTATCACACAGTCTGGCTCTCTGGACAGATTTGTATGTAGTAATTCTGCTAAATATCCATTTCACTGTGGATCACTGGACTGTGTGTAACACAGATAATGTTTTTGGCTTTAGGTAGAAGCTGTCCAACTCATAGCTGATGGAAAAGCTCCTCGTGTTCCCCAGTCAGAAGAGGGGGCAACATACGAAGGTATCCAGAGAAAGGAAAATGCTGAGGTATTTAAATCAACTCAATTACACATCTCAAAGTTCATGGCTCTCTACTTTTGAGTATTCCCAAGGTACTATTTCCTGGCTAAAAGGTAGATCTTCAAGCCAGACTGCCCCACCCCTACCCACTTCTGCCACTGATGGACAAATGCTTCTGTTACCTTTGAGACTCACAGGTTTGTCTTCTTCCTAGATTTCTTGGGATCAGTCTGCTGAAGTTTTACATAACTGGATTCGAGGTCATGATAAAGTCCCTGGAGCCTGGACAGAGATAAATGGACAGGTATGTTCTAGGGACCATGTTTTCTCTCCTATAGCCTTTGTAAGGTGCTGCAAAGAAGTCTAGGCTTTTCCTGGTTCTTCCCTTGGGCATGAGGAGGGTCTGTGATACTCTTCCCCGCCTTTCCCTGCTTTCTGTCAGGGAAAGCAGAGAAATGAATAAACATCAACGATGCAGTAAGATAACTGAGGCTCAGACTCCAGGCTATTGGAAAGGGTTTCCTAGAAAAGCTATTTTGCTAGAGCTTCAAGAAAAGTTAACCAGGTAGAGAGCAAGACAAAGAGACAAAGTTCCAGAAATAGGAAAGTCTATACCTCTTTTAAAAGGACTTTAGGGTCAGGCATGGTGGCACATGCCTGTAATCCTAGTAGTTGGTAGGCTAGGACAGAAGGACTGCAGATTAGAGGCTAGCCTCGGCAACGTAGCAAGATCCTGTTTCAAACAATAAATGAATAAAAGGACTCAGAGGTAGAAAGCTCCTAGGTTCAATCCTCAGTACTCCTTCCCCCCTCAAAATAAAGGACTTTAGGGCTGACGATATAGCCGAGAGCTAGAGCACTTGCTTAACACTTGCAAGGCCCTAGGTTTGATCTCCAGTGCCAGAAAAAAATAAAAAGGAATTTAAAGGGGACTTTGATGAAGTTAGACCCTTGGGAGTGAGGAGGGGTATCAGTAGAGATGAGGCCAGAGAGTCGAGCAGGGGTGGGGCATGAGGGCCTTCTGTCCTGGCTCTCAGCTTTCACTTCTAGGAAATTTCCCATGTGTCCAGCCAGAAGGAGCCTGAAGTCCCTCCTCTTACCAACCATGCTCTGCCTACCTCTGACATGCATATTCTATACTGTAAGGATCTCCGTAGTTACCAATCCATCCCACGAGACTATGATCCTGTTAGGAGCCAGGGTTCATGCTATGTTCTTGATAACATCAGCACTTAAGCAGGATTCCTAGTGCCTATTAGATATGATACACATATGCATAGAATATGGGATCAACGAATGAATAAGGAGGAAGTTTAATGTAGTGGTCAAGGCTGAGACGGGAGAATCGCAGGTTCGTGGCCAGCCTCAGCTACTTAGTGAGGCCCTACGCAACTTAGTGAGACCCTGTTTCAAAATAAAGAATATAAAATGGGGCTGGAGGTGTAGCTCAGAGGTAGAATGCCCCTGGGTTCAATCCCCAATACTGAAAAAAAAAAAAAAAAAAAAGAGTGAATTCTGAATCTAGAATATTTCCATTAAAATTCTGACTCTGCCATTATTCACTGTATAACTGTAGACACATTACTAAAGCCATCGGGTACCTTGGTTTCTTCACTGTAAAATGGGATTAATAATACTGTCTCCCAGCCTGGCAAGTGGTGGCACATGCCTGTAATTCCAGTACTTGGGAGGCTGAGACAGGAGGATCACAGGTTTGAGGCCAGTTTTAGCAATTTAGGGAGACCCTCAGCAACTTAGCAAGGCCCTATCTCAAAATAAAAAAATAAAATAGGGCTGGGAGTGTAGCTCGAAGGTAGAAGGTCCCTGGATTCAATCCCCAATACCAAATAATAATAATAATAATAATAATAATAGTAATAATGATGATAATAACAACAACAACAACAATAATAACAACAACACTACTACCTTCCTCATAGGTTATGGGTTAGTGAAGATTAAATGAGTCGATTCTTGTAAGCACTTGGTCTCTGGCACAGAGTCAGTATTCAATAAGTGCTAACTATCATAGCTTCAGAAATGATAGCCAAGAGCTGGGCGTGGTGGCGCAGCATTTGGGAGACTGAGACTGGAAGATCCCGGTTTGTGGCAACCTAGTGAGTGAGGCAGTCTGCAACTTAGTGAGACCCTGTTTCAAAATAAAGAATAAAAATAGGGCTGGGGGTATAGTTCGGAGGTAGAATGCCCCTGAGTTCAATCCCGAGTACTGCAAAAAAAAAAAAAAAAAAAAGAAAGAAATGATAGCCAAGAGTGACAGAATCATGATAACAAGTCGTTATTGTACAGTCTGGATTGAGTCTTGTTTCCATCAACTGCTCTTCCACAAAGCTCCCTGCAGGTCTACCGCTTCCCACATCTCACACTGTAGCGTGGTAGTCTGCATCTCCCCTCATAGACCCCCCCACCCCAGTATCTCCTCACACACAGCCCCCTGGAGCTGTAAAGGCTGAGCTTTTTATCTCATTCATCTGTGTATATGTGTGTGTGTGTGTGTGTGTGTGTGTGTGTGTGTGTGTGTGTGTGTAT